>JACWRQ010000750.1:0-10442 GCA_014849955.1 Cryphonectria carpinicola | reverse complement strand
AAAAAAAAAAAAAAAAAAAAAAAAAAAAAAAAAAAAAAAAAAAAAAAAAAAAAAAAAAAAAAAAAAATAGAAAAACAAAACAAAACCCAAGTGGAAAGCAGCGGAAATGTCATCGCTTATGTGGGTGTACATGCTGTGGACGTTGATGCAATGCTCGAACAATATGGGCGCTTGTGATATATGCTCGAGGTTTCTGCTTGGCATCCAAGCAAGGAGAAGGGGTGAAAAGGAGCGGAACAGGAAAAAGAAGAGAAAGAAAGAAAAGAAGGAAAATAAGAAACCAAGAATAAAATGTCCCTCGCAAGTCTAGCCTAATAGTCAGACATATGATGTGAATCGCTTCGCCTCCCTTTTGTACCAGTAGAGTTTCTCGGATCAGTCCCCGTTGTAACGTACCCCGGCCCCACCCGCGTCTGTTGCGCCGACGCTCACATTGTTGTCATCTCAATATATTTGCCATTTTGCATCGTTGTTGTTGTTGTTGTTGTTGTTGTTGTTGTTGTTGTTGTTGTTGTGGTGTTCCGAGCATGAATGTAGCACCCAGTGTTTGATCTCTGGGGGGTTGTCCTGAAAGTGGGATGAGAAAGATCATCAGTGGTACTGGTGCCAGCCTAGGCCGTAGGCCGTAGGCTGAGGCAAGCCGTGATACACCGGCTGGGGTTGTGAATGAGGGGGGATCGAGGACGGGAGAAAGGCCGCCGGCTGCTGGAGTGGCTGCGAGTGACTTGGCAGGCCGTGGAATTGATTCTGGTCATAAGACGGCCCAACGAGGTTCGACACGGGGTTCATGGAGGGTGCCTGCAGCACAGCGCCTTCTTTCCTGGAGTTTTGTAGCTTGGCTTCCCTCTCCGCCCTGGCCGCTGCGCCTCGTCCCTTGATACCGCAGTTGCTGTTCTTGTAGATGCGGAGGAGCGTGGCCAGTAGAGCCTGGAGTTTCTCGGGAAGGCCCTCGAATGATTCGAGTTCAAGCATGATCTGCAGGTATGTATCGAGCTCATTGCTGTGGAACTTGCCGATATGGACCTGGCGGGCGGGGGAGAGTTAGTGTTGGTGGAAGAAGGAAAAAATCCTACCATCAAGAGAGACGTAGCAGAAGCATATAACTCACCTTCATGTTGCCGATGGTGCTGAACTCCTTCCTGCAGTCTTCCATTGGGCAGGGCTGCTTGGGTGCGTATTCGTGCTTGTTCCTGATATGGACCTTCAAGCCTCCGTTTGAGGAGAATTTGAGGCTGCAGGTAGGACAGCCGTACGGCTTCTCCTTGGTGTGCTTCCTTTTGTGTGCCTGCAAAGTTACCAAAATTTAGTTATTTATAAAAAGCTGGATAGCCAATAAGACGGCGAGGGATTTATTTACCTTGAGGTTGCCTGGCTGAGAGACTCTCATGCCGCATTCGTCGCATTGCTATCGAAAAAAAAATAAGAAACTGGATGCTCAGGGTCAGGGGCCAGCAGACCAGACTTACGTGTGGTTTCTCGCCTGTGTGAGATCGCAGGTGTGTCTTGAGCTGTGCCCTCTGTTGGAATCGCTGCGGGCAGACGTCACATTGGAACCTCTTGAACATCCTAAGAGTTCTCGCCTGGTAGACGCCCGACTGTTAGCACTTGGCTTATAAAACGCTCTGCGAAATGGTTGATTTCTAATTACCTCTTCTAGCACTGGAGAGGCGATTGACTCGGGCGTTGCTGGGCCGAGCGCTCGCTGCCTCGGCCTCATCACCAACCCCTGGGCCACGCGCAAGAAGACGTCGACGGGCTTCGTTGACTCATACTGGAGTGACCCGTCCGTCTTGACATACTTAGGGCAAGTCTTGATCCTCCTGTACTCACCGAGTGCCGCAGACTTGATGCTTGGGAAAGCAGATGGGACACTTGTCACGCTTGAGACTCTCTCCCGGGGGGTCCTTAGGCCTGTGGGTGCATCATGCTGCTCCTCTTCCAGAGGTGGAGTTGGAGGTGCCGTGGGGCGCATGGGACTTCGGACTGGCATTTGTGTGAAGGAAGAAGATGTAGAAGGCTGGTAGCTGTACGACTGGTAGTCTCCAAAGTGACTCTGACCACTGCTGTAGGGCGAGGCAGACACAGGCGTGATGGGAGCCTCGATGTACGAGGTTGGCAAGGTGTACTGAGCAGAAGTCATGGCTACTCGCTGCAGAGCTGCCGTGGTTGATGGGACTGCTCGTGGATCAAAGGGCACCATGGAGTTAATCAATGAGTAGTCCTGACCGGCTTGTTGTTGCTGCTGTTGCTGCTGCTGCTGCTGCTGCTGCCAGCGGTCCCAGGGCTGAGTGGCCGGGGACTGCAGTTGATAGGGTGGCATGGTGGTGCTGCTTGGAGGAGAGCAGCCTGGCGTGAGACTCATAAGCGTCATCTATGGAAGGAAGGCTTGAGACAATGTTTCGCCTTGGGACGTCGAGTAGTCCGGTGATGTTGTCGTGGCAGTGTATTGCAAGAGAACAAGGAAAGCCTTGTCTGAGTCTGACCTGACGGAGAGCAGGTAGTGGCGATGGGGATCTGATATGAATAAGTAAGAGTGGTAAGAGAACTTGAAAGGAATTTCTCTTTGGATGTCCAAAGAAATCAAGGAGGGGCGTGGTGAGACTCCGGGGCATAGCCGTGATATATCATTGCGTCCGGATGGGCAGTGGAGCAGGGACGTGTGACTGAGCCAGTCGAAGATATTCAGGATACCTAGACGGATGAAAAGTAACGATGCTAAATTCAAGATCCTAGACCCCTCCCCCCAAGGACGGTTAGAAAAGATTGGCAAATTCATTTGGGACACGATGTCACGTATAATGGATGGCGTGTACTTCCACAACAACAGGCCCCGGAGTGCAGACTGGGGTCTAACATTGAAGTACGTACCGGATAGTCACAGGTTGGGCAACAATCTAATCCGTGACAACCTCCTGTAGTACTCCCCTCCTTCTCAGTTCCTATATCCCGTATGCCTCGGTTTCTACACGCCCCCCCCCCCACCTCCTTACCACACCCCGGTCGAGAGCAAGACATATACACACGCGGCTGGTTCGTCTGTCTGCTCACGAGGTACCTATGTACCTGGGCTGATATGCCCCTCCCCACTGTAGCGGCCATGACATGGCATGTTGTGGATCGTGCTGGCAGCTCGCATGAGAGTACTCCGTCGATGGGCCCTGGTATCATGATGTCCTAGCGGAATATGTAGTGTACAAGAAGCCTGAGGCCCAAACCAGGATATGAAAAGAATGGTGAGAGGGTGGGGGTCGAAGTTGAGATTCATGGGGTGATGCTCTGGCACAGATAGGACAGCCGGAAAGTGTCCCGAGTCTGTCCACTTACGGGGCTTGAAGGAGCAGATTAGCAGACTGTATTGGCTGACGGCGATGAGATAGACAGGCCGCGGAAGAGAGACAAGTGATGAAGCCAGTTCGCTCTCGTCCTGTCGACGTCTCTATGCCACGATATTCCTCCATGATAGTGTGCTAGTAGCTCGGGAGCCCGAGACACTGACGCATCAATCTGGTCGGCACAAGTATTGGTGCTCTTCCTTGGCAGGACAGGAAGGGGATTTTCCAGAGGGGGGGTCCGCGCTGGGAAGGAAGGGGGAAGAGGAGGAGAAGGGGGGGGGTGCGTGTGGGAGAGACCTCGCTCGAGCCGGTGCCCAAGGTCGAGCTGTTCTAGACCTGCACGCTGCTCTGGGCTCCTGTGGGGTGGGTTTGTACTGGGGGATTTGGATTTGAGCCCTCTGCGAAGAAATTGTATGATGGAGTGAGGTTGAGGATGTCGATGTTGTTTGGAAAAATCGAGGTGTGGCAAAGCTAACATCAGACAGACAAGGGAGTCTAGCTTTACGCTAAGATGTTCTTGGGTGGGATCAGAGGCAGAGAAGGTACGGGCGCCAGCGGCTCCACATAGACTAGGAACCCATGCCCAAAGCCCCCCTCCTTCCGGTCCCAAGTACATATCACCAGAAGATGTTCCTGCCATAGAACATGTACTGCTCTATGTATATACTGATGTATCACAATACATATTGCCTCTAGGCAAGATGCCTGGGATGTCCAAGTACATGGTACTTGGAACGTCTTGGATGGTAAACACAATAGTACATGCCACAGTACATACAATGGTACATGCATACAATGGTACATAAATACAATGGTACATACATACAATGGTACATACATACAGTGGTACGTACATACAGTGGTACGTACATATCACACAGGCTGGGTAACTCCTACCCAACACCACCACATCCACACCTCCTACCATCGTCATGAGGATCTTGGACAACTTTGGGAAGCCACCCAACCCACCTCCTGCCCTCAACGTCAGGTACGTGCGTGTCCCCGTCAATTTTACACCACAGCTGCATGACATGATACTACATTGCCTGGTCACCTTGCAAACGATTGTACCATTTCCTACCTTCCCACACCCCTCTCTCCTCCCCTCCCCCCCCCCGCCTCCACACCCATCATCCTCCTTCTCCCAGCCCACATACACTTGAATAACCAAGCAACCAAGCCGTGTTCGATGGACCGCATGATCGTATGGGACACGGCTCAGACGGTCGATACGCAGGAACCTGGTCGTCTTTCCAGATCGTGGCGAACGCGCTGTACGGGATTTCTCCTCCCCCTCTCACGTGAAATCACACGAAAAGCCACATCGAAAATCCCCGGTGGATCCTGCAGGCGTGGTGGTTATTTCTCAGAGACAAGACGCGATACGACAGGTGTCAAGAGGAGGCTTGATAGCCCCGTACTCTCCCGTGTGTGCCTGGTCTTGTGTGCCTGCACATCTCTGATGCATGTCTCTGCTGGCACTTCTTAGAGCTCTCCACCTTAACGGCGCCCAACTCGCAGGCGGGGCCTATCTGGCACGGCCTGGCACCACCCAGGCCTTCTTGATCAGCTCTTCTATGGCTCGTCTACCGTCGATCTCAGCCTCATTCCCGTCGGACTATGGGGTTGACTAGCCACTCGCGGGGGGGGGGGGTCTTCGAAGCAAGGGACGGCACACATGGTCTGCTATGAGTATCATACACCATAGTAGTCCCTCGATGGACTGGTCGTCATGCCCTCCTGAGACGCGATTGCAGCAGACCTTGCTGGGTCAGCGCGGCACGTCTTCGTTCGGCACAAATCTGCAAAAGGGCCCCACCCCTCCGAAAAAAAAAAAAAGAGGGAAAAGGTATCTTTGCCCCTCCTCCCCCCCCCCACATATATCCCAAAAGCAAAGCAATGATGTGTCTCAGGCGGCATTCTGCACACACCCCTCTGCGGTGCTCTCTAACCTTCACCTGTCAGGCTGTCAGGGCCGTAGGGGGCTTGTCATCTGCGCAGCCCTGAAATCGGCCAATTTTCCCTCCACTCGCAGCCAACCACTTTTTGGGTACAACAGTCGACAGGTACCGACATCCAGACAGATTTGCCGCGATAATAGCCAAGCTTTTAGGGGCCCCCTCGGTTGCGTTCTCGTGGGCCTTCATCGACCTGACCGCATATTACCAAATATCGGGGATGAGCCTGCCTTTGTCCGCCTATGTCAGATCCCACACTACGATCCGTATGACCTGTCATTTCCCCCCCCCCCCTTCTCGGTGGAACCGTCCCCTCGCACTCGGGTTGAGAGCCTGGCTGCTCGTTTGTTTGCCCGCCTCCAACACACAATGGCTCTCGTGGTACAGCAGAGTCCCCGTCCTCATCAGCTCTGTCAGCTTCATCAGCTCGGCTGGGTCAACGCCGGCTTGTCCGGGTGCCCACAGCGTCCTCAACCAGATACAAGATCCCCAGCCTTGTCCTCTCCCCAAGGGTCCCGGCATAAAGGCGTTTGTTTGGGTCACCACGATGAGACGTGAACCGGCCAGACTGCTTTTTCTCTCTCGGGTCAGCCACCGAAAGCATACGCCCGCCGCCCCCCTTGTCGTTCCGGGCCCGGGTTCCCATCCGTCCGGCCGCGCTGCGCTCCTGTTGGTCATTACAGTACAAAGTAGGGTTGCACGGCACGGAGAAATTGCTTCTCAGCTCTTTTGTCCAACCTTCTTCCTCGTATCTGTGAGTACTACTGTGGTTACCCGCGAGACCAGTCATGCGGGCTCGCAAGAGCTCATGTCCTGAGCATGGTCCACCTCTATTGTTTCGATCCTGCATTTCGCCACACAGCCTGGAAACAGGCACAAGGCACGGTACCCAGTCATTACCACACAGGTCACAGTTTTGTCACTCTGCATGCCTGTTATCTGCAGGGCCTCTGCCTGTGGCGCCCCTCCAGAGGTCTTTCCTTTGATGCGACTGGTAGCCCTGCGTGGCTATGAAGAACTCAACCCAATCTATCTGCGGATAGATGCAGAGATATCTCCTGTTGCAAGCCGGCAGCATCCCGATCCGGCTTGTCGTGGGCAAAAAGCCACAAGATGAGATGATTTGCAGAAGTGTATCAGTCCTTAGTACCTGTCAAGACCATGAGCGCACTGAATCGAGCCGAGCCTAGCCTGACCTTTCTGTCGACTGTCGGTGACGCTCTACCGGCTCTTTGGATTGTCGGACGAGACCGAATGTTACTACGATGTAGTCATCTGTTGGGTCCTTTCTGGCCACCCTCTGCAGCAGATGTGGTGGGGCGGGGGGGGGGGTGGAGGGTTGGTCGAAATCGATCATGATGGGCCCTTTTGCGAGTCTTGAATGAGGAACACCGGACTAACAACTCACTGAACATCATTTTGACGCGTTGTTGGCTTGACTTGTTGCTCTGGGACGCACGTGCTTGTCGATCGTGGTTCAACGCGCATGGATCGAGGGGCCTCGGGATCTTCGGCAAGTTCTCCAAGACAGACAAGCCATTTCTGGGCGTTTGCCCTGCAAGGGCTCCGTTGAGAGCCACTCGGTGACCAGCTTTCTCATACAAGCTTCTTTCTGAGGCCAGGACAGCCTTACTATACGTATAGTCTAATCTCGCTACGTTCCGTATATCGAATAATGCTGTTATTATGGCGGCTTCTAGGACTGAACCCTTAATGATTCAGAACATTCCAAAACGTTCCGAAATCTGTGAAGTGAGAGTACACTTTCGCCCAAGTATTCCTCCCCCCCCCCCCCCCCAAAACCCTTTCAGCGAACACAAGACCAAATACTAGCCACTGTTTTTTGACCGGGAAAAAAAAAAAAGAGGGAAAAAAAGCATTAGGCATACTTAGACCAGAGCATAATCGAAATCACCATCCAGCCCATTAACACAACAAGAAAGGCTTTTTCATTTGCGCATGAACCGGTTGCGTAAGTGCTGACTACAACGCAATTACAGGGGAATTTTATCGGGTCATGTACTTCCCAAGGAGCTCAGCAATACAACTATCAACATCCGATGCCCAGTAGCCACGTATAGTCTCAGGGTTACTCTCGACCGATCCGAGCCACCAACGGGACAAGCAAGGAAGCTTTCAGTCCCACAACGACGGTCTCGACTTTGCTGTTCCAAGGGTCTCATGATGTAACGATTCAGCAAACTGCGCAAGTGCTTTCAGCCACATCACGATCTTTTGTCTTGAGCCCTGGCCCTGCTCTCGATCCATCCTTCGGACACGATTTAGCAACTGCATCTCCCGATGAACCTTGTCATATTCTGATTCACCGCTTCACCTACTGCAGAAAAAACATGGGCCTCGATCGGTGTTCCGACTTTCTAGCACCCAATCAAAAAAAGCCATACCCATACCTTCGACATTTCTTGGGAGAGGGGGGGGGGAAGTCGAAGGGGGGAAGAGACTTTGTTCCCATCCCTCTTCTCCCCCCCCCCCCCAACAGCCCCCATTCGATGTTCTGGAGATGCTATGGCACTATGGTACACGCCATCTGTCACATCTGACGTGAAACTTCAGGAGGGGTTGACCGGATCTGTATACCAGATCAAGATCAAAAAACATGTTGTGCATGGCTCGGGGCCCGGGACCCACAAGCCGGTAATCTGTCAGACTCACCAATGCAACTTTCAGCAGGGCCACCGATTGCTGTGGAACATGCGATTGCTTGAGATCCTCATCGCTGGATGCGCGCAGCACGATCGAGGAGGCCCTTGCTGCAGCTGAGCAGGCCTGCTCCCCTGGTTTTGTGACCTGTCAGTTGGCGGAACAATTACGCGAGGCCCCAAGAGCCTGGTCCACCCAGCCGCAAATGACTCCCAAGTACGGTAATACCCTCGCGAGACTCGAGATCCTGCCGTCAGCAAATCCCCTGGGGGGGGGAGGGGGTCTTCTGTGTAGGGATGGATGCCTGGGCTTGCCTGCTGAGATCTCATCATCGGTACACACCCTATTGGGACCTTGTTTGGACACAGCCGTGGGGTCTTCCCTTTTCCCTCCCTCCTGGGCCATTCGGGAAGACGGCTTTGATTCACACTCGACTGGCTCGTCTGTGAGCAGCGCTTGTCACGTCCCAAGAAAAAGAGGCGCCTCAGTCTGTGGATCCCCCGCGCGCGCCCGCGAGCGGGAGCCCTTGCAGCTCGATACAGAGATTAGCGAGATCGGGCAAGTGTGGGAACTACAGTACAGCTAGATGAGAGAAGATCGTCTCTCTCGCAGGGGGGAGGAGTCGAAGGGCCGAGGGATCTGCCCAGGCTCACCAATGTGAAGTGGGCGAGATACACATCACAATTCTCATTTAAATCCCCTACGATGACAGCGTGACAGCGGAAGATGGGACTATCAGGGGAAGGGGGGGGGGGTTGCGATGCACAGGCATACACGATCCCTCTACCACCATATGCCTATCCTCCCAGGCGACTATATGGAGCCGTGCTATAGCACATTGCAAGACACTTCCAAAAGCGAGATAAAGTTTCGGCAGGGGGCTCCACCAAACCACCATGCGCTCAGGGCTAACGGGCCTGCAGATCTGGTCACGATGGGATGAGAGAAACCCACATTTCTCAAACTATGCCTCGTCAAACCACCAAGAGGGATGACGACTGTCTTTGACCTGTCGCTTTTCAAAGTTCCCCAGACCAAGGCCGCCCTCCCGCGACTCGCGGGTGTTGCCTCATCTAGCAGAAGAATGGAACCTCCCACGCCTCCCTCACGGGCTCGAACCAGCATTCTCGCGCGATTGCCCACCCACCTGCGAGATATACAACTCTCCAGATGGTTCCCGCGGATCTCAGCCGCCCTCCCCGCCCAGGTCCCAGTCCTGGTCCTCCATCCCCCCCCCCCCATCCTTTCCTCTAGAGCAGGCAGTCAGTCATACATGTTGTTGATATTAGATGGCTTTTTGGTTGGGGGGGGGGGAGGTTTTTTGTTTTTTTGGTGGTTGGTGGTGGTGGTTGACGATCATACCCAAGCCACGCTCTTCTGTCAGCTGAACTGCGTGTAACCTGGTAAATTTACGGCTACTTCCGCCGCGGACGGCTCGGGGAGATGGCCGGTGGGATGCGCGAGCGAGGATATGGTTTAGTTAGTCGGCGACGCGGGAGAACTCCTCGCCCTTCTTCTCCTCTTTGCTACTACCACCACTACTCCTCCTCCGCCTCGTCCCTGCTATTAATAGCACAGCCTGTTGGTTAGGTTTTCCCCCCGGTTCTCCTCTCCATCCTTCCGTTGGCCCAGCCGCTAGAGGTGCTTGAGTAGGGCGAGAAGAAGAAGAAAAGAAGGAAGAGGGGCGGGAAGAGGTTTTCATTACGAGGTAATATCCAGACACGAAGGCGCGCATTGGCAGGGCAATATGTTGACCGCTCTGGCCTGGTGGGCCGCGACTTGCAGAGATGACGAGAATTCGTGCATTAGGTAAAGTTACCTAGATATAGGAGGAGAGGTCTGGACCGGAACATTTGCTTCTCGCGTGGAGGGCAAGCCCTTGTCCCCCTGGCTTACCGAAAACCTTCGGCAATTGACATGTCAACTTTTGCGTCACCGAGGCTCTCTTGATATTCCAGATTTTGATGATTATCGAGATCCCAAATCAGGGCTGTGTGGCTCATCCAACAGCTCGGAACATTTGTCCAGAGCGTCGGGTTACAATGTTGATCACCTGGAAGGGGGGAGAGGGAGAGAAGGGGGGGGGGGCCAATGGCAAAAAGGAGAGAAAAAGACGGCTTCACAAGGCTCCACCCTATCTGGAACACAACATGAGGTCGTGCGATGATGGTCTCAGACACTTTAGCAGCCTTTTCTCGGGGGGAACAGATGTTCGCAGCATTCAGGAAGACCCCAAAATAAAAAAAGAGACAAGTGCAGGCGAGGTTCCCGCCGCAACGGACGTATGAGTAGATGTGTGTCACCCAACACGGTGCATATACATGCGGAGAGCGCGACAAGGGCGCCAGGCGCTTGTCATAGAGCAAAGAAGCAGCAGTGACATGGCATGTGGAGGGTTGCAGTGAGGCTTCTGGAAGGTCGCCGCGGCAGAAGCATCACAGCCATGTCAACAATGGCGGTCGGCGACCGCCTCTTTTTTTTTTTTTTT
>JACWRQ010000074.1:74934-112554 GCA_014849955.1 Cryphonectria carpinicola | reverse complement strand
CTCTCTCTCTCTCTCTCTCTCTCTCTCTCTCTCTCTCTCTCTCTCTCTCTCTCTCTCTCTCTCTCTCGGGTTTCCATGCTGACCGTAATTTCCAATTTGCCTGGCTCATGAGGCAGGACAATCGTCAGGGTGTAGGTAGCATCTGTCAAGGAGTCAAGAGTCAGCTGGGGAGTTTTCCAGGTGTCGAAAGGGTTCACAGGGCAGCTGCATACCTTCTTGAGCCTCCTCCGCTCCGTCCTCGGCGGCTGGGGTTGCACCTGTGCCGTTCACCTCTGCAGCCTTGGTCTCCGGCACAGCCGATTCTGTAACTCGAGCCATTGTCAGTCCTCTTGTGACCTTGTCGTGTGTCCTCTCTTGAGGAGTGACACAATTTTTCTCTCTCTCTCTTTCTGCCAGGTTCGGTGGGCCGTACCAGCTTGGGCACTCGTCTCCTTGGATGCATCGGCCATGTTTTGAGGATTTTCTCTTATTCGAGGATACTCAGGTCTAGAGTCTATTCGTCGTCGTTTGGCCGTCTACGTTTGACTGGTGGTACGTCGTGGGGGACAACAGGTTCGAGGGCTGTCCTGTCGTATCTCGAGACGATACCAGAAAAGGGAAGTTTTTTTTCTTCTCTAAGCCCAGGAACGCGCCGGCCAGGAGACGAGAAAAAAAGAGTGAACTAAGGTCGAGAAAGGAATTGAGATAATACAAGAGGCCCCCGTCCACATCAAGAAAGGGATTTAGAAGGCCAATTGGGGAACGTCTAGAGGAACGTCAGGGCATTTGGCGACGAGGAAATGGTGAAAAATGGGGAATTTCCCACCTACAACCTCGATACCTACGTCGACGATTTCAAAAAATTCTGCGCTACCCCAAGGTTCCTTCCTGCTCGAGAAAATCCCGGCGCGCGCAGTCACCGCGCCCCGGCCCTCCCGGCAAACCTGGCGCGCGATTGACGATGCCTGCCGGGGTTTGAATGTACAGCGCATTTGCGACTGACAAGGTACTGGGTACTAAGGGGTATGATGAACAAAGCCCTCAAGAATGCTCATGACAGAAGCAGAAAATAAGGGTAATTGATGACTAGAAGTGGTGATCTTGATTCTCATGGGATGTTCGATTCTAAACTTCAAAAGAAAAACCCTTTATTGGTATACTGATTCTCCAAAGTTTCACTGTAATGTGACCTTGTGGGCATCTGCAGCCCATAACACTCAAAGTACACTGTACCGCCGTAGTAGGTAACGCCCTGAAGCACAGCTGGGCAGAGATCCATGTCTCCGGTTCTTGGTTGCTGGGACAGGGGGTCAGTCATGTTTACTTTGGCACTGGCGCTTCATCTTTCCAACGAACGCATTCACCACCGCAAACAACACCACCACCAAGTAAACCAACTAAACTTTCTCCTTCCCCCCCCCCCCCCCCCCAAAAGATCTCATTACCCATTTCGCTTCTTGCTCAGAAATGCATCGATAACGCCCTGTCTTCCATTCCATTGGAATAGAATATCTCAAACAATATCGCTAAACACCTGCCGGCCTGCCGATGGAGTGGTCAAGCTCCGAGAGTTTGCTTATCATCACCAGCACTTTAGCATCACCAAAGGAAGGCATTGGATATGTTCTCATTGAATAATCGCCATCCCTCGTCAGGGCTTGCAGACACAGCTTTTAATCGACCACGGCTACCAGCTGCAGCACGAGAGGCGCAGCCCTGGACAACAAGTCGGTGTCATCGCCTGCTCCGGCCGCTCAAGACTCACATCTCTGCACTGAGGCGGGAGGTTGAATTGGAAAATGGCGAGGGTTTCTATGACGAGGCTACAGGTATGCATGGTGCGTCGGGTACGGCCATAGGGAAGATCCAGCACACCTACTCGAGAAGGGGACGGAAGGCACTGCACCCAAAGCCAGCGGCAGAAACGCCCAAGGCACCCAAGGCCAGGAAGTTATCCAGAAGGCAAACTCTTCAACCTGGAGAGATGGTCTTGCCCACACCGATCATTCGTCGCGCCAGGGGGCTGCTGCTGCTGTCCTCGCCATCTCGACAACCCCCACTGCCGGCGCAGTCTGGAGAACACAAGCGCTGCAGGAGAGCACGCGAGCTCTGGTCCTCCCCTGGCAGCCCAGCAGCATCGACCTCGGTCATCTCAGCGCTCGAGATCCAGATGCTTCCCCTGCGGAGCCGTATCTCATCCACAAGGTACTCGCTTTACGAATCAATCCTTCGAGCGCTGCATGCACTGCTTCTGGCAACGGCGGAGCCCGCCACTACAGCTACCACGGTGCGTCCTCCCGGCCGTCAGTCTCTCATGACGATGTGCCTGCGAAAGGTGCCCGACTACATCGGCGAGCTGGAGGACTGGGAGGAACGACAGGCTGAGGAGGAAGGCACCAGATCTGCCCTACGAGTCTCAGAGGTTTCCAATCAAGTCTATGGAGCCGTCGAGCAGGTGCTGCGTCCGGGTCGCGGGTGCCCGCAGCTACGAGTCGTCGCAAGAGCTCACGGCATGAAGGTGGTCAAGGATGCCCTCCTGGACGGCCTGCTGGAGGATAGCTTCTCTCACTTGCTCGTCCAGCTATGTGCCAACATGAAGGCCAGCCTAGAGGTTGAAGAACTGCTTGCCATCATCGTCGACCGGCCCTACCCTAAGCCCAAAGGTGTCGGCAGCACGTTCGACGAGAGCCGGAAGCTTGCGCCACTGAAGACGCTCCGCAACTTCGCCCGAGAGAGTGACCGGTCTCAATACATGCTCAGGCAGCTCTCTGATCTGCTGTCTCGGCAGCAGCTTCCTCCGAGCTGGCTGTCCACCAAGGAGTTTCCGCCCATATGGTCTGGCATTGTCAATACCCTTTCCTCCGGCAACCAAGTGTGCCACGACACAGTATCTTTCGCTACTCACATGATCACAGCGCTGTGCTCCCAGGCCAAAATGACAGCCTTCATCCCCAGGCCGGAAGCAAACGACGTCAAGAGCTTATCACAACAGACTTTGCTCAGCGCCATCACGGCGATGGCCTCATTACCATTGCTACACCAAGAAGCTAGAAATATTTCACAGCATATTACTGGACAGAAGAGTCCATCTACTATATCCGGGAGAGTTGGACATGTCATTCATGCATGCATATACGAGCTGCGGAGAACCAGAAAGTCGGGCTGGATACCGACCGTCCTCCGCCTAGCAGCATACTTTACGAGTAATGCCCATGACGGCTCCAGATACACAGACATACCAGAGCTGTGGAATCGCATTATCCAGGGCCACGCCAGCGGGGATGGGAAGCAGCACTACGAGGCAGCGATTGCACTGATCTGTTCCATAGCGCAGTGCTGCGGTCGAGGGGCCTCGGACCCGTCGCATCACTACCTCACCAGACTGTGCGACCGACTCGACAGGGCCGCGGAGCTCGAACCAGGCATGTCCAGAAGCCTGCGAGTTGACTGCGCTTTCTCACTGGCCGAACGAACAAACGACCTGCGAGACCTCGCCTTTGCCGAATCGTTCGACCTCAGACGGGCGCCTCGGAACAAACCCCTTTCGTCATCGTCATCATCACCACCATTATCAGTTACAGGCTTCCGCTGGGACGAGGGTATCTCTGAATGGGTGACGGAGACCCCAGCCGTGCGAAAGCGATCCTCGAGACAGCTTTCAATGCAGGAGACAAGCTCGGACCCAGACGTCGAGACCCGCTCCCGAAACGCAGACGCTGCGACCGACAGCGATCCACACTCCCCCTCCCCCTTGGGTAGTGATTCTGAGGCCAACTCCTGGGCCAACCAGAGTGGTCTTTACAGGATGGAGCCGAGGCAGACCCGCGCCATGGCTCGTGCAGGCAACAGTAGCCGGCAGAGTTCAACCGGGCAGCAGTACATGATGCGAGGGCGGAAGCGGAGTGTGGCGATGGCTGGACTCCTCAGCCTGCAGAGTGATGATGACGACCTGGAGGATCAGAGTGAGGATCAGGTGGCGAGCAGGCAGAAGGAGGATTCTACTAGCCGTCAGCAGCAGCAGCAGCAGCAGCAGCAGCAGCAGCGACGCTGCAGCAGTGGCAAAGAAAACACGAACACGATACGCGACGAGGGCCATCCTCCTCTCAAACGGCGGCGGCGGGTGTCAGCGCTGAGACCACGTCGGTCGATACTCACAAACATTACCAATATCGGTCCCGACGAGGAGAGCAGCGATGAGCTTGGCCTCTAAAGGTGGTGCGGTCGTTGTGTGTGTGTGTGTGTTTGAGCCTGGGACCAGAGTGGACACAGGGCGGGACCGTTGCTTGCTTCAGACCGGTAATTAACATGGTGCGATGTCCATACTGATAAGGCAAATAAGAAGATTAAAGGTTTCGAGTGTGACAAGGATAGAAAATAGAAACGCATACAATGTACAACTAATAAAAAAAACCCTATGTGCGCATAGAGAGTGAGGGAAACGCATTGCGTTCTGTTCTGTTTCGTCTCGTCCTACGGTTTTAGGCTGAGCTTACGGGGCATAAAAGAAGCCAGAAAAAGGTGGCAAGGCAGAATAGGAAAAGGCAAGGAAGGTTTGGAAAACAGGAATAAGCCCATTCCCAGGGGGGTCGGGAGGGATCTCAATGGCATGGTTTGGGTGTGAGAATTAAACCATTCCCCTCTTCCATCCTTCCTTGGGCTCCTTGGCAACCTTCTCCTAAAACAAGCAGTCACACACACACACACACACATCTTGTGCATGTGGCTTTCTTGGATGGGCTGTTCAGAAAGGCAGGCAGGCAGGCAGGCAGGCAGGCAGGCAAAACGCCTTGGTTTAGGATGTTTGTGTTTGTGGGTGTGTGCGCGCGCCTGTGTTTGTGTGTCAAACCTCCTTCTCCCCATCAATCAGCCTTGTCTTGGGGGAGGTGGGGGGGCCAAGCAAGTTCTTAAATGCTACAAATGTTATTTGCTTGCTGTGTCGAATTGGTGGGGAAAAGGCAATGTGATGTTTCGGTGTGTGTGTGGACAAGAAAGATGAAGGCCACCAGCTGGGGCGTGCCTTGGTTGAGTCCTCTCCAGTGGAGGAGGAAACCCTTGTCTTACTACCACGTCACCTTCCCCCCCCCCCTTTCTTCTTTCTTTTTGCATTTTCGTCTGATGCAACACACAAGACACGCACACAACACTTACATACGTACGCACAATACCCTTGCAAAACCCTTCCTCAACCCCTCCTCCATCTCATGCAAACTCAATTGAACTAACCTAGCTCGAATGCAAGACCCGAAACGTGACATGAACATAAAGGCAGAAAAAGAAGAGAGAGAGAAGAGGCCTTTACTAGGTTATTATGTACCATAGCAACAGCAGTAGTACATAATGCAGTACTATGTATGTGAGCATAAAATATTTAATCAAGTATGGCCATCGGTGAGACGGGCCATTTAGCCCACCACCCAAGAGCAGGTAATTTTATGCTGTTGGTGCTACTAAAGAGAAGAAAGCGAGCCCTGCAATCTGATGGAGAATTTTGCCTCGAGGGCGTCTAGGGATTCTGGCAGGTCAATCCACACTGACCTATTTGTTGAGTGAATGCATTTAACCGCCCGCTCGTTCCCTGCGATCTAGATAATTCATTTACGCCGAGGGCATCGCCGAGAAGTCAAGACGACGGAGCCCTTACACGCCCCCCCCCCCACCGCTCTTCCCCCCCAAAAAATAAAAAAATCAACCCATCTAAAGTATCATCTGAATAGGGATTGGTTTCTCCCCCAAGGGAACCCTCGGCAGGAAAGATGTTTCAGCGTCATAAACGTCTCTCTTTGGCGCCTGCCAACGCTGTTTCGAACGAGCAGTGCGTGAGTTGGTTCAGACAAAACACATTTGTTTTCGGTCGACTCCGAAGTCAGGCAGAAAGAGAGAGAGAGAGCGAGAGAAAGGAGGAAGAAGAGAAGAGGGGGGGGGGGAATGACAGCTCGTTCAGATGGGATGTTGTGGTGGTTTTGAGACGCCCAGCGCCTTTTTTTTTTTGTTTCGCTGGTGGGACCGGGCAGGGCACCGTTTCGCAGCCCCAGGATCTTCTTACATTTTTAGATATTGTCGGTTTTTTTTTCTCTTTCTTTTCTTTCTTCTTCCTCCGCCCTTGGGACCAGACCAGATAATGGACTCGTCTGGCAAGCAAGGTTGGTTGATCAGGAGGGGACGAGGACGAGGGCGCTTGATGCCCCGACGACGGGTTGACGTCTCTGATCAAGTATCGGGGTCTCATGATTTAGGTTCTGCCATCTGCACCGTGGCTTGTTTCAATTAAAATGGCAGACAAGGCTTGTAAAATTGACGGCCTTCCCATCCTGGCATAGTGCTGGGGGAGACATGTCATAGTGCTATCATAGCATTACTGCAGTGTGTATGTATTATCGAAAGGCCGCCCTTTTGGTGACATTGGGCCCATTTGCTTATTCTGTGGTCCCCATCCCCTCCCTCGCAAATATGTGAAGCCCCGAACGTGGCCTTCATGGATCATGAGCAGCTCGGTATGGTACCGGGCCTGGTCTCCCTCCTCGTTAACGAACAGCTCGCATACACTCAAATCTACTTTTGCATAGATTAGTATGGATGATGGAATCGTCTAGATACACACGCATACACACACTCTCTCTCTCACTCTCTGCCCAACCACCCCAGACCGCCAAGACGATAAAAGTTGTTCCGTCACGATAATTTATTGTGGGCCGTTTGTGGCAGGCTGCGCTGGTGGCGTAGATATCGTCTCGGTCCCGCCATCCTGCAATTGGATCCCTCTACAGGGGAGGGGGGATGTCTCTTGCGGCTCAAATACACTGATTGGGAAGAGAAAAAAAAGGAACATTGCGCTGGAAAGATATCCCTGTGGTTCTGTCGGCGAGGTGGGGGGGGGGGGGGAGAATAGAGTTGCAGTACCTTGAGAAGGATGCGGCTCACTCATGCCACCTTGCAAGGGAAGAGGGGGGGGGGAGGTAGGTCAATCCATGATGATACGCGTAGATGACGAGGGTTTTTCTCTATCGTTGTCCTTCATAGGTGGTCTGGTCTGTGTCTGAGAGGTGTTTTGGGCAACACCAGGGCGATATAATTGAATATTAGCGCTTCGAGATCGATCTCTGGGACGATCACATCATCCATGAACTCGATTCCGATCCTCTACATCTCTGCATCAAGAGGCAATGCATCTCGAGATCCTGAGATTTCGACAGATCTATATTACTACACAGGTAGTGTTGGAGACTCCAGTATGACGGCAAAGTCTCATGATTTTTTTTCTTGACATTCGCCCCAGAAACCTGGGGAACCCATCTCAACATGGGCATCTTGGCCAACGACAACCGAGAACGAGAGACAAAAAAAGTCGTCTCCGCAATAGGAATCCGCGCCTCATGGTGGTACGTAGTAAATGGCTGGCCATTAAATCCTTCTCCCCTCCAACAACAACAACAACAACCCCCCCCCTGGTCTAGGCCTGCAGGTACATACACCACTGTCCAGTAGCGCAGATGGCGCGCTCCCTGTTCATCCCTCCCGCGATCTGAACCATGTTTTAAACATGGGGTGCCTATTGAAATCCGCCAATGAGGGAGCCCATACCAGGCTCGCGGTCCGAAAGGGGCAATCGACAGGGTTCCAGGCGCCAAGGTGAGAGAGGGTGGGAAGAGCCGCTGAATGGACAGAGGTGAACTTTGCCCGGCGGCGGCGCTCTGGCCCCTGAAGTGAGGGGGGGCGTGGGTTTGGCTTGTTTCACCTTGTCCCGCCCCAGCGCTCGCTGCCATCCAATGACTTGTTCGGTCTGCCAAGCCTGGCTCCCCTTGGGTGGCAGAAACTACTGGACACCAGCTTCTCTCTCATCCCCTCAGCTCTTCAGGGCATGTCTGAATACACACACACACACACACACACGCAAAACGAGATCGGATCCATGCAAGAATGTCTGGTCATCACCACTCGTTGCGTGAGAGACTTGAGACACTTTTCAGAGGGGGGGGGGGGATTCTTTTCTTTTTGTGGTCCGCTCCAGGGTAGCTTTGGTTTTCCCACATTACCTATCAACGGATTGGCACAATGATTTTGCTCATCGGGATAATGCCAAATGGGCAATACCAAGAAATGCATGAACGGTGATGACGGTGGCAGCTGGCTGCGCCAGCCGTCCGATCTCGCCAGACCGGGGAAGGGGCAAATATTCACTTCGCCATGCTCGGCATTGCTCTCGCTTAACATGCGAGAGGGAGGGAAGGGGGATTGATGAGAAGTGGGCCTCCCGGCCGAGAGAGAGAGAGAGAGAGTATATTGTGATGGTGATCCGTAATCCGTGATCTGTTACGCGTCGAGCTCGTCGTTTTCTTCTCTCTCAGAGAGGAGGTGGATCGTCTTCATCAAAAGTACTCATGGGGCCCGTCTGGAAGGTGGTAATAGTACATAGAACAAACAAATATGGTAGCGGTAGGACCTCCGAGGGTAGATGGGGATCATGGCAGATCATGACAGGCCTGAACCTCTGATGATTCACGAAACAGCCAGGGAGGCGCCCTGGAAAGATGCTCGAGAGCGAAAGGACCCACGGACAGGCCGAGCAGGCCCTGGGTTCGGCGGCAAAACAAGAGAACTGGCAGGGCCGCTTGCTTCAAAGCTCTCTCTGTCCCTCCTCCCCCCCCCCCTTCTTCTCTCTCTCTCTCTCTTTCTCTCTTCTACAGTAGTAACATGGGGGTTACAGAGAATGTGATTCCGCAATCTGGCCAGGTTCAGCCTGTACGATGAGAGCCGAGAGTCTTGTCCTATCTCTTGGGAAATTGGCGGAGGTCGGGAGGCACGCCGCATCAAGCTCTGCAGCTCCGCATCCAGTCCTGTGCAGGCTTGGCACTCGCCAAGGTAAAACGATTGAGAACCTGCAGCAAGTGGCACACACAAGAAAGGAGACCAAAGTTGGTTGCAGGGCGGTCTAGGGCGAGTACAGAGCCAGCCGTTGTGTGACAGCAGTAGCAGCAGCAGCAGCAGCAGCAGCAGCAGCAGCAGCGTGCCGGCGATAGTTGTTTGCTCCGAGCAACCATCAAAGCCACCACGGCTCTTTCATCCGAACGAGATAGATATTCATAGCAGATGTCCACAAGCAAGAGACCCACGCACGACGAGGATGGGCCAGGGAGAGGAACAGACAGAACGTTTGGAACGCGTCGAACGTTATCCTGGGCTCTGGTGACCTGTGCACGCTGGGAGTGAGTCTGAGACCCTCCATCGTCATCCAAGGATTGTGTCACCATATCTGTCTGTATTATGTATGGTGTGTTTTTCCTTCTTCTTTTTTTTTCTTTTTCTTTTTTCTTGTTGTGCAGCTTTTACTATGGTAGAAGGCTAATAGTAGTACGTACCTCGCCCACCACGCATCCCTGACCTTGTAGGCATGCCCTGGGGCTTGGTCGTCAGCGCCGTGGGGCTCTGTTTTCAAATTGCCCCGCCTAGTCGCCTCTCCCTCCTTGTTCCTGCCAACCCCTCCCCGCCCCTAAAATTGGCCTTGCACGTCGCTCCAGGGGCCCTTGCTCGCTCGACAGCGGTGGATGTCCCATGTAGACGGGTCTCGTTCTAGGGGATAGGAACTGATTGGCCTCTACCAGGGGAGGCCCCCGTCCGCCCACTTTGTTGTAATACGGTCGACCACTTTTCCCTTGGCCTATATCCCGCCCGCCCGCGCCCCCCTCTCTCCAAGACCCAAAAGGTCGGTCCCTTCCCAAGATCTCACCACATGCTTCTCACGAGACTTCTTTCTACACTCTTCCTGTAGATAATCTCGTCTACATTTTTCTTTTTTTTTCTTCTTTTCTCTGTACGGGAAACTCCAGCGGAGGGACCTACTTTTGGAATTTTTGACTCCCCACCTCGATCTGTGCGACCGTGACCGTGCGTCACTTCCCGCTGGGACCAAAGCCACCAACACTCTCTCTCTCTTCGTTCAATCAATTTTCGCTTCATCCTTGGGCTCTCCCTTTTTCCTCTCTTCTCTCTCCTTCCTCGACGAGCTGGCTTCACATAGATACTATTCTTACCTGTCATATTTTCTTTGCAACATACCTTATTATCCTCGATCAATCAACGGCTCCCAGACAATCAAGACAAAGGAAAAAAGGGCCACGATTACTCTCAAAGGCTCTGTTGGCTGACTAGGGGGGTTTTATCAAGAAAGGATAGACGGTACAAAGGGGAAAAGAAAGAGCTTGGATCTGATCACAATCACTTTGTGCTGGGTCGAATCGACAAAAACCGACTCAAGTCTACATCTTCGGAAGAAGAAAAGAGAAGGAAGAGAAAAAAAGAAGAAGAAACCCAAGGTTGCCACTACCCCGGCTTTTCCACAACATTCCAGTATATTTCGTGCTGGCTCTCGAAATATCCGCCCTTCATTCACACCTAACCGCCCTTGGAGGCGCAAGAGTCACCTCTTCTCACCACATCTGAAGTTCTCAGCTCAGGCCTCAGGGCTCCCAATCCGACCTCTTGCTCTCATCACACACACACACACTCTCTCTCTCCCTCTTCTACGACCTCAAGATGTCTGGCGCGGCGGGCTCAAACTCCGCCATCAACCCGGAGGTGGAGAACGCGCTGTTGTCTAACTACCTCTACTATGTCCTCACGGTGGGTGCCGCTCTCGTGATTGGCTACAAGGTCTACGTGGTCTCGCTCAGGTATCTGCGGACGGTATCCTCTCTGGGCAACAGCACACAGCACTACTTTTCCAGGGAGTCATGGAAGGCCGCGTTCTTCAAGAGGAGCATCCAGTACTCGCCCGTGCTGCGCAAGCGCCACAACCGCGAGTTCGCCCTCAGCTCCGCCGTGAACATGGGCACGCTGCCCACCAGGCTCCAGCTCTTCATCCTGGCCGGCTACTTTTCCACCAACATTGCCTTCTGCCTGGTCGACATCAACCTCCACACCAACTTCTCGTCCTGGATCGACCTGCTCCGTAACCGCACCGGTGTCCTGTCCGTCGTCAACATGGTGCCCCTGTTCCTCATGGCTGGGCGCAACAACCCCCTGATCAACTGGCTGGGCATCTCCTTTGACACCTTCAACCTGATGCACCGGTGGCTGGGGCGCATCGCCGCCCTCGAGGCCATTACCCACACCTTGTGCTACTGGATCGGGAGCTCTGCCGAGAGCAGCTTCGCCGCCGTCTTCGCCAAGACGCTGTCCAGCGAGTTCTTGATGTGGGGGTTCATCGGCACCGTCGGCTTCCTCTTCCTGGTCATCCAGGCTGCCAGCCCCATCAGACACGCCTGGTATGAGATCTTCAAGATGCTCCACATCGTCGGCGCCGCCGTCACCATCGTCGGCGTGTGGTACCACTGCCAGCTCAAGGGCTTCACCCAGCTCAACTACCTGTATGCCGTCGTCGCCCTGTGGTGCTTCGACCGCGCGGCCCGCATGATCCGTGTGGCCTACGGCAACTTTGGTGCCGGCGGCACCAAGACCCTCGTCGAGGCGCTCCCTGGCAACGCCGTCCGCGTCACCGTCACCATGGCCCGGCCGTGGGCGTTCGCGCCCGGCCAGCACGCCTACCTCTACTTCCCCAGCATCAGCTGGACGCAGTCCCACCCCTTCTCGGTCGGCTGGAGCGAGGAGGCCGAGATGCACGACGGCGAGAAGCTGTCCATGGACCGCAACGACATCCTGGGCTACCGCAAGACGTCCATGTCGTACGTGATCCGCGCCCGCGCCGGCGCCACGGACAGCCTGTACAAGAAGGCTGCTGCATGCCCCGACGGCCGGCTGGTGACGACGTGCTTCGTGGAGGGCCCGTACGGCGGCCTGCACAACATGAACTCGTACGGCACGGTGATGCTCTTCGCGGGCGGTGTGGGCATCACGCAGGCCGTGCCGCACGTGCGCGACCTGGTGGCGGGCTACGCAAACGGCACCGTGGCCGCCCGCAAGATCGTGCTGTGCTGGATCATCCAGTCGCCCGAGCACCTGGAGTGGATCCGGCCGTGGATGACGGAGATCCTGGCCATGGAGCGCCGGCGCGAGTGCCTGCGGATCATGCTCTTTGTGTCCCGGCCCCGGTCGACCAAGGAGATCCACTCGCCCTCGTCGACCGTCCAGATGTTCCCTGGCCGTCCCAACATTGAGCACCTCATCGGTGCCGAGATGGAGAACCAGGTGGGCGCGATGGGTGTCACCGTGTGCGGCCCCGGTGCCCTCTCCGATGAGGTCCGCCTTGCGGTGCGCAACCGCCAGTACAACGGCACGATCGAGTTCTGCGAGGAGGCCTTCTCGTGGTAAAACACCGCACAGTTCTCTCTCGCTCTCATCTGCGTTCTGTTCTTTTTTTTTTGGGCACATTTGTGTCCGGCGGCCCGAAACCTTCATGGTCACATCTTTTTCATCCTTCCTCTCCATGATCATCGGCGATACCCAAAGCGTCCTCTAGTAGCCGTCTCTCTCTCTCTCTTTCGTGCGTGTGTGTAAATACATTCTTTCTGTTTCTATCTTTCTGAGCTACGATATCTTCCTGTCTTTTTGACAAATCCTTTTTTTTTTGACCTTTGCTTTCACCCTCCATCTCGTGCGCATGTATCTCTGGAGCGAGCCGGGCATATTTGGATGAATAAAGCTGGCCAACGTTCTTTGTACATCATTTGGTGCGCTGCAGCAGGAGGTTGTGTGCGTGTGTGGTCTGGGAGCAGCTTGCATCGATGAATATTTGTGGTGGTGGGTGGGGGGGGGGAGTCCTTGGTGCAGATATAGGGAGATAGATTGGGGGGGGGGGAGAACTAGATATGGCATGACAAATGAAGTTTACTGAGGAAAAAACCATTTCATAACTTTTCTTCCCCCTTCTTGATCTGTGAGCTACTTGCAGAAATGTGAGTTAACTGTCTGTGAGTGTGAGTTGACATGAGTGACGGTGGTAATAATGTGACGTGTGAGTGAGTGTGAGTGTGTGCGTGTGCTTACTTCCCTGCCGCCAGATCTCCAGCCCCGACTTTTCGGGGATCAAACTCGAGGCGCGGTGCGCGGTGTATTGTGTTCCCCAAGTGTATACGTACGTTATATCCTTGTCATGGTCCACCCTGGCGCGATGATGCACAATACTATGTGCTCTACTATAAGATTTACCCCGATCATCACACACACGAGAGGAAAGAGGAGGGAGAGGGGAGGGGGGGGGGGCGGAGGGAGAACGCGCCGGGACTTTGCCTTTCCTTTTTCTTCTTTCTTTTTTGTTTTCTTTCCAGCGCGGGTGGAAAACAAAACCCTCCCCCGCCCTTGCTTACTTTTGTTTTTGTGTGTGTGTTTGGGTAGATGGACTTTTCTTTTTCCTTTTTCTGCAAGGGGGTTTTTGTTTTTGTTTTGTTCATTCGGTTATCAACACTACCACTACATGTTTGTTTCGCTACCAAGCGCGACACGCACATAAAGGATCGTGCATGTATGTAACTGTTGGGGGTTGTACTATAGTACACACACACACACACACACACACACACACAAGACCACGAGCCGCGCGACCTTGTAGGAGGCCGTCCCCCCCCCCCCTCTCCCCTTCCTCTCCCTTCCCTCGTCTTCTGCGGTACGACTCCACCCTGGTGGGGCAGGTTCAGTGCAACCCAGTTACTTTTGAAACTAACATGTCTTGATGCACGATGACCGCAGGTGACGAAAGGAGAGAGGGGAAAGGAGGGAGAAGAGGACCGGGGGATTGGTTGGTTTCCCGGCCAGGCTTGAAGGGGGGGGGGGGAACTACCCACTAGTCGTGGTAATAGTATGCTAGCATGTATGATCGAAGCTGAAGCTGAAGCCGAGCCTGGTTTCTCATAGCAACGAGGAGGGCAAAAGCAAGGAAGAAGAATTATTTTACATGGTTTTAGGGTTGGTTGGCTTTTTGGGAGGAGGAGGATGTTTGTGGCGGCGGCCGCCCTTTTTTGGCTTGGTGTTGGGGAGGGGGCAAAGAGGGGAGGAAGAGACGGGGGATTTTATGCGGCTGGGATGATGGATGCTGGCTGCTTGAAAGCCCGAATCCACCTCGCGTTTTCCTCCGGTAATCTTCGTTTTTCTTCTTCTTCTTCTTCTCTTTTAGATTTATGAGCTTCCTCTGTGACATGTACTGTGTGATGTGTAGTATGACAATAGTTGTCGTCGAGTATGCTAGTACTTTATGTAGTATGAGGTGCATGATTCTCCATGATCTTTTCCCGTCCTGGGCTAAAAAGGGCCCTCCCTCCATCGGTATATGCACGTCAATCAAGGCGCGGCGAAGCGAGGCGATCATCTGCCAGATTTCTTTTCTTTTTGTCTCTTGGGCGCCAGACCAAAAAAAGTAAAATAATCCCTGCTCCACAGTAGGTAGTAGTAGGTAGTACTGCAGTAGTTAGTTGACGCCCCTCATCCCCGGTAGATGGGCGATTTCGCGAAACTTGGATGCAACAGAGAAGAGGAAAAAGCAAACAAGATGCCATGGCGTAGAACGCGTCGGACAAGGTGGCTGCCGCTTGTTGTCTTTTGGGGTGGAAGAGGAGGGGGAGAAGGAAGGGAGGGGGGAAGGGGGAGGGGGAACCAACCTTGGGGGCCTTCTGAAGCAGCATGTATGCCTGCAGGTAGTTTTTACGGTGGCTGGTGGCTGGGACCTAAATTTGGGTCGCCCTCCCGCGCCCGTGACATCCCACACACACACACACGCCCCAACGCCCCCCCCTGGTTGTCGAGGTGACCACTGAGAGGCGGCAAAACAACATTCGAAGGTCGGCGAGAAAAATATCCACAAACTGCGCACCCCCACAATTGGTGCACTAAAGCCCCCCTCCCCGGCGCCGCGGACCGACCAGGGGGGGGAGGGAAGGAAGAAAAAAGCCTCCACAAAAAATTGTACATACAGTAAACCAGTCCCAGAAAATGATCTCTCACAGTCTTTCCAGGGCCTTGTTCTTGGATCTCGCCTGGGTTTACTACTTTCTACTTTTTACTTTCTACATTCTGCCTCAAACACCATCTTCCTTTTTCTTCTTCTTCTTCTTCTTTCTTCCTCTCTCTGCCCTCGTGCGATGCATTGCCGCTGTCGCTGTCGCTGTCGTCTTTTCGCTTCGACTCGTCACGGTCCTGCAGAGGTAGAGAAAAGTAGCAGCAGCCCTTGTCAGGTGTCAGGTGTCAGCTGGTCAGTGCTTGTGTAAGAGACGCAGCACGCAACAGCGCCTCGCTACAGGGGGGGTTGCTCCAAGGCAAGCACAAACAGAGAGGGAAGGTTCAGGGTCACTTGCTTGGACCAATCCTTTTGCCCGCCTTCTTTCCTGGTCTCGCATCCTACACACGCGCAATCCCTCTCTCACCGCGCGCCGTGTGTGTGTGTGTGTGTGTGTGTGTGTGTGTGTGTCGCACGACTCTTTTGCCTTTTTGCGCGATCAGGCTGTCAACATCTCTTTTCTCCCCTCCCCCCGGCTCTTTTTTTTTCCTTCTCTCTTCCTTTTCCCTCCTCTCGTCCTCTCTTTACACCTGCTGTTGTAGGGCAGGATTCAGATACTCTGCTTGGGTTCGACGCAGCGGAGAAGACAAGGCCCAACCCGACTTGGAGCAGACAGACCGACAGAGAGAGAGAGAGAGAGAGAGAGACAGAGAGACAGAGCGGGCCAATTGAACGGAAGCAGAGATCGCCATCTCCTAGATCCAGATCCAGCCCACCGGAATTAAACCAAGGCAACGACAAGCGTGCAGACGACCCAAACCCCCAACCCTCCTTCTCCTCCTCCTCCTCTTCCTCCTCCTTCTCCCCCACCCCTCTCTTTACCTACTGCTGCCATCACCCAACCCAGCAATAGAAAGAGAAGAAGAGAGCGGCCCACCTCGAGAGGCCCTCATTCACTCACTCACTCGCTCGCTCACTCACCCACTCGCCCATTCACTCGCTTGGCGGGGGAGGACTACTTTTTCTTCTTCTTCTTCTCTCTCTTTATTTCCAAAGAAACTAAGAACCACCAATACACACACACACGTGTCCCACGTCCATCCATCATGGCGCGCCCGTCTGCTAGCAACAAGCCGGCCGCCATGGACACGGGCTACCTGTCACAGCAGGTCAACACCATCATTGGCCAGCTGCACGGCCTGTTTGACGACATTGGCGTCCCCAGCCACGAGCGGGAATCCAGGGAGGCAGAGGTATGTATACTATGTACACTCTTTCCCAGTCACAGATCTACGAGAGCAAAGATCTACTACCTCCCTCATGTCCTCGAAATTCTCCGAACCAAAGGGGAACTGCAGGCTGCACAATGACGTGGGTCGACAATTGAGGCTAACCACTGTGTATCCACCACACGTGCAGCTCTTCGAGGCCCTCTCTGAGGCCCTGAACAGCCAGGTGCGCCGGGTCACGGCCGAGAAGAAGGACCTGGTCTCCGAGGCACAGGAGATCATCACCACCATCCGCCAGATGCAGGCCTCGCTGGAGGACCCCAGCCTGCGCCGCAGCTATCGGGATGAGGATGACGGCCTGCAGGTCTCCTACCCGCTGAATAGATGCATCCAGGGCCTGAAGGAGAAGCATGCGCAGGTCGCCAGGGCCCACAGGGAGCGCTTCGAGCAGGTCCAGAGTAGGTTTCTCTCTCTCTCTCTCCCCCTCCCCCCCCCTTCTTTTCGCGTCCCATCCGTCAGGCTCGCAGGAACATGTCGGGTGAATGCTGACCTTTGGGACCACAGAACTTGTCCAGGCGCTCGAGTCGTACTCGTCTCATCTCGAGCCCGGCTTCGTCAGGATAGAGCTCCCCCCTGTCGGGCCGGACAATACCATCCCGCCCAGCTTCGACATCTCTCCTCGGTACGTCGACAGTGTAGATCAGGAGTTCACCCGCGTCTACGAAGAGTATGAGCGCCGCGTCGAGACGGTCAGGTCGCTCTGCGAGACCATCATCCAGCTGTGGGCAGAACTCGGCACCCCGCAGGTGCAGACCGACGCCGCCATCGTCAAGAACTACCGTGACGCCCCAGAACAGCTCGGTCTCCACGAGGAGGACATGGCCCGCCTCCGCGCCAGGCGGGACAAGCTGGAGGGCGAGAAGAAGAGCAGGGAGAAGCGCCTGCGCGACCTCAGGGATGCCGTCGGGGCCCTCTGGGAGAAGCTCGGCGTGGAGGAGCAGGATCGTAAGGCGTTCCTGAACGCCAACCGCGGCTGCGGCATCCGACAGATCAACGAGTTCGACGACGAGCTGGCCCGCCTCAACGAGCTCAAGCGCCAGAACCTGCACCTGTTTGTCGAGGACGCGCGCTGCAAGCTCCAGGAGCTGTGGGACGCCCTGTACTTCTCCGAGGACGAGATGCTCGAGTTCACGCCTGCCTTCTCCGACGTGCACAGCGACGCCCTCCTCGAGGCCCACGAGCAGGAGATCGAGAGGCTCGAGACGCTGCGGGAGCAGCGCGCCCCGACCCTGGCCCTGGTCGACAGGCACCGCACCCTGATCGCCGAGCGGGATGAGCTGGCGGCCTCGAGCCAGGACGCCTCACGGCTGCTGGGCAAGGGCCAGAAGGGCGAGAAGCGCGACCCCGGCAAGCTGCTGCGGGAGGAGAAGATGAGGAAGAGGATCGCCAAGGAGCTGCCCAAGGTGACGGCGGAGCTGCGCAAGGCCCTGGAGCAGTGGGAGGAGGAGTGGGGCCGGCCGTTCTTTGTGCACGGCGAGAGGTACCTGGACACCATCGAGGAGCAGCAGGACAGGCCGGCCGCCCCTGGCCCTCGATCACGGACGCCCGCCAACACGTCGATGCCCTCTACTAGGCCGAACACGGCGCCGAGGTCGGCACCACCACCCGTCAGCCGCTCCAACAGCGTCGTCAGCACCACCAGGTCCCAGGCGCCCAGCCGCGCCGGCGCAAAGACCCCTACCTCTGCCACCTTCAACTCCCTCCCCACCAAGCGGGGCCAGCCCCCACAGATGGTCATCACCCCGAGGGGCAGCCCGACCAAGGGCAGCCCGATCAAGTCGACAACAAGCCCGTCCAAGATCCCGGCCCGCGCCCCGCTCTCCAACCTGAAACACGTCAACGAGGCGAGCAGCAGGCTCGGCCAGGAGCTGGAGAAGCCTGACCCTCTGCGGCGTGGTGCTGCCGTCCCGCTGCTGCGCGCCCCACCGCCCAAGATGCGAGACCTGCACTCGGTGCCAGAGCTGGACGCGCCGGCCAGCCACTACCGCCACACCGACCTGGGATCGAGCCCCATACGCCAGACCAGCCCTGAGGATGTCTACGACGACCGGCCCAGGCAGCAGCAGCACCAGCAGCACCAGCACCAGCAGCACAGCGGCGAGTACGAGCGCCCTATGCACCACCACAGCGCCGAGTACGAGCGGCCCAGCTCACACCATGACTTCCGCGACTACCCGGGCAGGGGCTCGCTCCGCTACGACGACGACGACAGCCCACGGCAGCACCAGCGGTTCGCCCAGTCCTTCGCACAAGCGCAGCGCGGCGCCCCGCCGCAGATCCGCCAGATCTCGAACGGATCTACCAACTCCAACGGGACGGTCATCACGGGATCGGAGAACTGGGAGACGTACGACGACGCCTCGGAGCCAGAAGACGACGCGGGGGAGGTGTACTTTGCCAAGATCCGCCAGTCGAGATCGGGGCCCAGCTATGTCCCGAGCGAGCCGTACTCGCACTTCAGCTCGGGCAGCCAGCAGGGCAAGAGGCTGCGCGGCATCCCGCCCGCACAGCAGCCGCAGGTGATGGTCGACGAGGACGGCAACCGCATCTTCTCGGGCAGCGAGTGGACGGACGAGGATACTGGCTATTAGGGGGCAAAAAGGGTCCGCCGATCACGTTCATGACGATGACGATGATGATGATGATGAACCCTCCCTCCCTCCCTCCTTCCCTCCCTCGCCGCGGCCTAGTACCTTGTCGTGCTTTGATATGATATGATTTTTTTTCTTCTTTCTCATCTTTTCATCTCCCTCTTCGGTTCTCGTATCTGGCTGGGCTGGGGTGAGTCTTTTGTTCCGCCTCCAGAGCGTTCCTCGGATGGGGTCCTAGTCTCTGACTTGTCACATTTCGGGCCCGCCGCTACTGTGTGCTACTGGCAGTTGTGAAGGGACGGAAAGGCCCGCGGTGGTTCCAGAGGCTGAGAGGATGAGAGGATCTGAGAGATACCCATTCCCAATATTACTATGAACGGGTTGGGATAGAGAGAGAGAGAGAGAGAGAACACAATGGAATGGGGATGGGATGGACGCAGGAGCCATAGGAAATTTGGGGTGGGAACTGTATATTTTCTTTCCCTTGGGAGTCGGGGGAACAAGCGCACTGGCGTTTTCAAGGATTTGTTTGTTTCTGTTTTTCTCTTCATTTCTTCATGCCTCTCTCTCGAACTCTGCAGATGGACGGACTGTTCGAAGGTGTGACTTATTATTATTGCTGTTGATGACGGCCGCCCCGCAACACACACAAGAACACAGCAGCAGCAAGCAGTTAGAGAAAGCTGTGCGCCGAGCGGGAAAAGAAAAAAGAAAGAAAAAAGAAGAAAAAAAGGAGGCCATGATCAGATAGATGATGATGATGACCTGATCGAGTGTATGTTTTATGGCTGTTGCCTGTGCTTTGAAAAATACACAGCATTGGTATCCTGGATCAAGATACATGTGTGCATGTATACTTCTTCTGTATATGTCTTTGTTTCATACACTTGAGAAGAGTTAAGTGTGTGAGGTTTGATTGTTATGTTCCGGAGTCAAATAAATGTCAATTATCAGTTAGTTGGTTGGTCTAGCGGGGCCGTTTGCGGCTCTCCCTGGCTTAGGCGTGTTTAAGTACCGTAGTAGGCTACACCTGCAGTGACCTGGTGGGGGTGTAGTGCATTCAGCAGGCGCGGAGACTTTTCCGTTAGGGCTGTTCCCAGCCCTGTCAGGTGGTCTCAGGCGGTGCGACCCCCCCCCCCCCAAGCAAGTCCCCTAGAAGGAGGGGGAAGAAAGAGGGGCATACAGATACTATGTACTATTACATCACCCAAAAGTACTTACATGTACCTGGAACCCCTTTTTGCCCTTCGATTGGTTTGTTTCCCAAAGCATCCGGTGCTTCCACCCACAACACGACCTCTGTGTGACTTGTGTTGATTTGTTTTCATTCTTTTGTTTTTCTTGCTTTTGTTTTGGTATTTTATTCTATTTTTTATCCTGTCTTCTTTTTCTCGTCTTCCTGTTTGCACCACACACGACCACTGCTGGCGGAGCTTTCAACAACAGAGGCTATCATTTTTTTTTTAAAAGAAAGACTACGGACGGCGGAGGAAAGAGGCTCGTGACCCTTTCCAACTCCTCCCCCCCTCCCTCCCCATTTTTGATTCACCTCTCTCTCTGTCTCTCTCTCTGTCTCTCTCTCTCTCTCTCTCTCTCTCTCTCTCTCTCTCTCTCTCTACTAGACAACCAAACCGAGACCGACCGACCCGAAGACCCAGCCCTACTATTACTACTACTACTCCTACTACTACATCCAGATCCATTCCCCATGCACAGGCCCTCCTCGATCCCCCCTCCGTCTCGCCATGACGACGTGTCGACAGCTGCAGCAGTAAAAACCAAATCCCAGCTTGCCGTTTCCAATGCAATGTCATTCACCTCCCTTCCGAAGCCACCCTTTCGATGTCCTTCCCTAGCAGCATCCACTGGTTTCCCTTGACCTTATCGAAACTGCTTCTTCCTCCGCCTCCTCCTCCTCCTCCTCCTTCCCTTCTCTCCTCTCCCCCGCAGGAGATAGCGACAACGGGCCATGAACGCCCTCAACTCCTCGTCCTCCTCCTCTTCCTCCCCTCCCAACACGAGCCGCCCACGCTTGCACCCTACCGATGCCAGCAGCGATGAGCACGGTGGGGGTGGCGGCGGTGGCCCTCACCACCACCTGACGCCTCAGGAGGCAGCGCGGAGGGGTGCGTCCCTGGCTTTCCAGAAACAGAGGGATCAGGCGGACAGCGGCGGCGGCATACAGAGACACCCTACGGGGAACAGCAGCGTTGGCGGTGGTGGGTGGGTCAGCCGGCAGACCACGGGCGGGAGCTCCTCGTACGCAGGCGATGCGGCGGAGAGGGAGAGGGAGCGGGAGCGACAGGCGCTGTTCCTCAGCCCTTCCTCGGCAGCAGCGACGACGGCCACGGCGGCAGGGGATACGGATCGGGGGGCCAGTGGCGGGGGCCATCTGGGCCTGTCGCCTGCAGCTGCGGCCAAGGCGGCCACCACGGTCCGAAACAGTGCGAGCTTCATTGCGGCGACGCTGGCGGCCAGCCGGAGCGCTAGTCCTGCCCACGGCACCACGGTGGCGGCGGAGGGTGGTGGTGGTGGCGGCGCTGGCGCTGGCGCTGGCGCTGGAGGTGTGGGCGCTCACAGGAGATCGCCCCTGCGGGAGCCACTGGAGGTGCAGAGGGGCACTACGGGCCGGAGGGGCGGCTCGGGGTCAGCTTCGCCAACCAAGAGCGCGGGTGATCGCACGGACACAACGTCCCTGCCACCGACGACCTCGCTGATCTCCATGTTTGAGAACAGGAGGGAGGGGACTACGGACCCTGTGAAGAACAGCCCGAGGAAGTCGGTCCGGGAGAGGCCGAGATCACAATCTCAGGAACCTCCTCCTCCTCCTCCTCCTCCTCCTCCTCCTGCGGGACCTGAAAGGAGGCTTAGGAGGAAGGAGGACCGCGAATTCATCTCGGAGGAGGCCGAGTCTGTGTCGAGGTCCAGGCCGAAGCCAAGTCCGAAACCAAAGCCCAAGCCCAAGGTTCAACCAAGAGAGCAGACACCCTCGCCGCCGCCGCCGCCGCCGCCGCCAGCAGCAGCAGCAACAGCCTTGAGGGAAGCCCACACCGAAATTGTCTCACCAACACCTAGGAGACCAGAGAGGAAGCCGCAATTGGAGGCCCAACTAGAGGCTGTTACACCTGTCAATGATGACGATGCGGACAGCAATACTACGCCAAGGGCAAGGTCAAAGGCGAAACCCAAGGCTCCAAGACCTCGAGCCGCAGAGCCCAGCAGAGACGAGAGCCGCCCAGCAGCGCCACCACATGTGGCCGGTGAGGAGAACCAGAAGATCATCATGCGAGGCACATCAGGCCGTCCAAGCCCAACCACCCCCTCCACACCAGTCAGGGACCGCCAGCAGCGGCCAGGCCCTCGAAAGAGCATGGAGGTTCCAGAGCAGGTGCCCGTGCCCCTCGGGCTGAGGAAGGAGGACACGCCGCGACGACGACGACAACAGCCCAGGGTGGCGTACACCGATGGACAGGAGGAATCCAGGATGATGATGATGACGACGACTATGGACAGCACGGCCGACGCGAGACCGTCCACTGCCAGCTCGAGATCGTCCAACGACTCCTTTGTCTCTGCGTCCTCGGAGCCTACGCGCGACGAGACAGATTCACTGCGTACTACTACTACTGCTGCTGCTGCTGCTGGTGGTGGTGGTAGACGACGACAACCTCTGCCTCATGTAGCCATACCGACGGCGGCGACGACGGCGACGACGACGACGCTGCTCGCCCCAGGTCGGCCCCGATCCGCTCAGCCTCCCGCGCCTCCTATGCGTCGAAGCGCCACAGGCTCTTCCCAGCTCACCCTGGACTCCCTCTCCAACGCCATCGTGGCGGGCTCCCTCGCCTCCACAAGGCACACACCCGTACCACTGGCCGACAGCAGTCGCACACCTCCTCCGCCGGTACCGCCGCCCTCCCGGCGCAAGGGGGGCGGTGGCGGCGGCGCAGCAGCAGCCCCTCCTCCACAGCCTCCGCGGCGCATGAAGCATACCCTACGGCAGCCCATATCGCTCTCGGACGACGAGGACGCCCGGCGGCCGCAGCACCACCACAAGAGGGCGCTGAACCACAAGAAGCACGCACACCACGAGGGCTCCCGGCGGCGGTGGCGCGAGGAGATTACGGAGCGCGAGAAGAAGCGGTATGAGGCTGTCTGGGCGTCTAATCGTGGTCTGTTCCTTGTGCAGACCAACAACACCAACAACCAGCAGTGGCAGCAACAGCAGCAGCAACAACAACAACAACCCCTCATACGCAACGAGAGCTACGAGGAGCTGTCGGGGTACGTGGCCAACGTGGTGGTGAGGGACATCTGGGCGCGGAGCAGGCTGCCTCCCGCAGAGCTCGCCGAGGTCTGGGACCTGGTGTACGACCAACAACGACAACAACAACAACAGGGGCGCGCCGGGGTGCACGCGGCGCTGGACAAGCGGGAGTTTGTGGTGGGCATGTGGCTGATCGACCAGCGGCTAAGGGGCAGGAAGATCCCGCCCAGGGTGAGCCAGAGCGTGTGGGACAGCGCCAAGGGGTTGCGGGTGTTGGATCCTGGTGGTGTTGGTGGTGGGAATCATGGACATGGCCATGGGGGGAAGGCCAAGGGGAGATAAGAGATGAGGTCGTCTGCCGTTCCTACATATATATATGCCTTCATTGTGTGGTTCAAAGATTTTGTATAGACTACATTTCTTTTTTTCTTTTTTTCTTTTTTGCTGGCAGAAGTGATACCCACCGTCCTATAGGCAGCCTGTTTTTTTTTTTTCTTTCTCCCTTTCTTTATTTTCTGTGAATGGTGAGAATGGCAAGGCATTCCAACGTTACTATCTCTAGGTCGTCAGTTGAAAAATATAAAGTGATAACTACCTAGCTAGATTTTACCCAGCTCCCTCAACAACAGATAACAGTTCTTGGGCTTATGCGTCAGGCTGTCAAAGGCGTCGTAGCCCCTGAGCTTCTCGGGCACGGGCAGCAGCTCATACATCCAGACCATGACCACGACCAGGACCCTCATCTCGAGATACGCCAGCCTCTTCCCGAAACAGCCGCGCAGGCCACCCCCGAACTGCAGCACAGGCCCAGCGTGGACATCAAACACATCCTCCTCCCCTTCCCTTCCTCTGAGCCACCTCTCGGGCTTAAAGACGCCAATATCCTCCGCATCCCACTGCCGGCTCCGCCGGCCCCCCATCCTGTCCTTGGCCGCCCGCGATGACGACGACCGCTGCTCCTCCGTGATCACCTCGTTCAGCGTGTTGGGGAGGATGTACCCGGGCCCGTTGGACATGAAGTACACATCTGTGCCCCTGGGGATCGCGTAGCCCAGCAGCTGCGTGTCGCGCGTGGCCTGCCGCACCGCCGACGCCGCCGTGCCCGCGCACCGAAAGATCTCCTCGACGACGGCGTCGAGGTATGGGAGCTGGGCCGAGGTGATGGCCTCGGCGGTGGGGGGGGTCGGGTCGTGCGCCAGAGAGGAGGAGGAGGAGCAGGAGGAGCAGGAGCCCGGGGCCCGGGGCGCCATGTGTCGGCGCAGCTGGTCCCGCAGCTTGGTCTGCACGCGCGGGTGGTCGGCCAGGAACTTGACGGCCCACATCATGGTGGTGGCCGTCGTGTCGTGCCCGCCGATCAGGAACCCGAACAGCTCGTCCTTGGCCTCGGGGCTGTCGTAGGCCGGGGCGCGGTTCTCTCTGGCGGCGGCCAGGGTCTCGCGGCGGACGAGGTGGTCGGTTGCGCAGGTGATGCCTGCGAAGTCGCCTCCTTTGGTGCCCAACGTTGCTGTTGCTGTTGCTGCTGCTGCTGCTGCTGTTTCTCTTGCCGTTGCTCTACTGTCGCCGTCGTCGTTTACCACCGCCACCACCAACCTGCGCTTGGCGTCCGCGATGCGCTCCTGGATGAGGCGGGTCTTGTAGGCGCGGGCGCGGCGGTAGCGCGGGGTCTGGCGGAGCAGCCAGTGGCTCTGGCGCGGGAAGGGAGAGGTGGCGGCCATGTCGAGGCCGTCGGTGATGATGAGCATGGAGCGGACATTCACGTTATAGGCTGGCTTGGGGAGGATGACGGGGTCGTCGTCGTGGATGGGGCGGGAGTTGTTGATGTCTGCGTGGTGGGTTTTGAGGAAGTTGGTTTCTTCGGGGACGGTGTTGAGCTCGCTGCCGAATGCTACGTCCCAGACTGAGAAGGAGAGGAGAGACTTGGGGTTAGTCTGTGATGCGAGGGAGGTTCTCTTGCGAAAAGAAGGAGGAGGAGGAGGAGGAGGAGGAGGAGGGAATGGGGAATAGCTTACTGGAGTCGAGTGCCATATGGCTGATATCCTCGGCGGCCAAGAAGGCATGGCCTGCACCGGCCTGGTTCTTGACCCTCCATAATTCCATGAGATAGAGAGTGTGTTTGTGGAGACAAGGAGCAGCGACCTAGAATTTTCGGGTTGTTATTCATAAAATAATTAGAACAAGGAAATATTAAGGGGAGGATAAACGAGAGTTGAGGTAAAGATAGATACTCACACTATTCAGGAACCCGCTCGCCATCGTATCTTGAAGAATACGGCGACCTGCTCGAAACTTTTGATTCGTAGACTGAACGATATGATGATTCGGCATCGTCCCGACAAAGGCATCTGGAGAGAAAGGGAAAAGGAGGGGGGGGAGGGGGTTGGTTCTCATCGTCAGTCTCATTTCTCTTTTATGATTCATATATGCAAGTGTACTACTAGATAACATAGTTACTCTTGAAGAACTTGGACCGGTCAAAATCCTTTCCGGTCCGTCGGAGCAGCACATCCTGCGCCTCTCTCGGATCCGTGACAAACACGGCCGGCCTGCAGAACGGTTTGAGGAAGAGCTGGTACACGGGCGAGTTGAGCTCGGCGCTCTGCCTCGTCATCCACTCGGTGAAGGTGCCGCTTCCACTCCTTGTGAACTCTATCATGGGTGGTATGTCGCCCAGGAGCCGGGTGGTGGACGCCTTGTGGTGGGGGATGCCGGCGAGGGGTTTGGGAAGGGCAGCTCGGTACAGGGCATAGCATAGGGTGAGGGCGAGGGCGACTGTCCCGTATGTGATGGGACTGTATAATAAGATGGACAGCATTCTGTGTGATTGAAAGGGAAGCCCTGAGCAACTCTTGGGGTGAGTAAGTGAGCTCAGTGAAACCCACAGGTGAGTGAGTAGGTGGGTGTTGAGAGACAGGTTGAAGATGACAACAGACGGACGTTTTCTCAAAAACATAACATACATGCACAGATCAATGTCGTGGATCCTATTACTTTGTATATATTGCTTGGTTCAGGTGCGTCTGGCCCGGTTCAGTTTTGAGTGTAGATTCTCATGTGTGCTAGCCATTGTTCACATTCTTTCAACCTAGGCTGATCCAGGAACAATTGGTACTTTTGGTGCACAATAGGGAGTTCCGTCACACTCACTAGGAGCATATGATCTCGAGATTGCGTGCGCTGAATCTCAAGTGACGTTGCTGTCGGGGAAAAAGACGATCACCACTTACAGCTAAGAGTGACCGTCCCTCTTCATCTTTAGTGATAGACTGAGAAAATGAATTCGATCCATTAAACTAGTCATTCACACAATGTGCGTGCGAGTACACACACTCTCTTTCTCATGAGCCCAATTCGCCAATATGCAACAATGGGGAAATATAGAGGTGCAGCCAGTTCTGAGAGACTAACGGTGTAATGGAGGGCAGCTCTGTTTAAGATGACTTCTGTGTAATTCAACTGTGCCCAAGTAAGCACTTATGGACCAGAGAGAGAGCTTGACACAATTCCTACTGTACCATTAACATGATCATTAATAGTAGCAGTTCCGGAGTCTCAAAACCTTAAAATCAAAAGGGGTCCTGTCCCTTCTTTTACAGTCTTTTGTTTGACTCTCGAGTGGCACAGCCAAAAGTTTAGCATCATGCTGTACCAGGCAACGCAGGCTCCCACGGGAAACCCCCCCTCCCCCCCCAGCCGCTGACCGTCAGGCGAAAAACTCACGGCTGACAGCCATCTTCACCAGACCCAACCAATCAAGGATCACCGCCAACCGCGCCGACCCCCTGTACACGGGGTATTCTATGGATGTCGTTCACCGCTGTGGTGAGGCTGAGCGGCGGGCGCCAGGGTCGCCATCAACCCGGCCCACCCATTGAGAGCCCACAGATCTCGACAGTTCCTTGAAACATGGAACAGTCAAGAAAAGGAAGAAAGAAAAAAAGAATCTTGGGAAGCTTTTTCTTCGGGTCCGTCGGATCATTCGTTCGCTTTGCTAGCCGCCTTGGGGGCACCGCCGTACGAAATCATACGCCCTTTGAGATGCGTGCAGCTGGGCAAATGGATAATTCATTTACAGTGCATTTTGGGGGGGGGGGGGGGGAAGGGGTCTGAGGTCTCTGGCATAAGATTCGGGGGCGAGAATATTAAAACACACTGAAACTCCCTGCCTGGAAAAGTACGAATCTGTTTGGGTCAGTTTCCATGCCGCCAACTTTCGACCCTTTTTCCTGGCCACCGCAAAACCCATTGAAATACTTTAGACTCCCACTCCCCCTCGGCGGACTGGGCGAGACTTGACTTGATAGCCCATTCTCGGGGTTGACTACTTATCCTTGTTGTTTTCTTCCTCCCCCCTCTTCCTTTTCTTCTTCTTCGTGTAAACAAGAGGCAGGTCCTCGATTCGGTATTTCAAATACAGATAATCTGATCAGAGCACCCGCATCTCCTCCCTGGTGGTTAATATAATGGGTAACGCTCCTTCAAAATCACCCAATGCGGATGCATATCCCGTAAGTTCCTGGCATCCAGAGCAAAGACACACACACACACACACAGAGAGAGAGAGAGAGAGAGAGAGAGAGAGAGAGAGAAGAAGAAGGGGGAAAAAAGGGCACAAACATCTTTCAGACATCAACTAACACTACATTTTCAGGGCTATGACGCCATCTGTCCCGACTCTCCATCGTCATTCGAAGAGAGGGACATGTTCGAGGACATCATCGCAGAGCCACTCGTGGCATCTGACCGCAAGCCCACGATGAAATCACGCCGCAAGTCATGGGACTCGGTCCACTCGAGAGACAGCAAGCGAATCGTGAGTTGAATTATCCCCCACCGCCCACCCCCCCCTCCTCTCTTTACCCAATTATCAGCGTAATCTGTTTTGACGTGGTCTAATTAAAGTAAATAGTCGTTGGACTCTGCATTGGACGCCGCCAAAGATGCGCTGGACAAGATGATGCCGAGGTCCAAGTCGTACAACAAGATTGGCGGCAGGCCGAAGGAGCTGGTTGGGATTGAGTGGTAGATATATCATGAGGTGGACTTCAATATCAAGGCCAGCTAGGCTGAGGAGACTTGATGGAGAAGAAAGGCTCAGCGTCGTGGGTTGCCTTGTCGAGCAAGCTGGTTTCTTGCTTTAGCCATGGATATGACATTGGCAAAGGAGTCTTGTTGAAGAATTTCCCGTGCTTGCGGAATCTGAGAAGAAGTTTGAGCTTTACATGACTCTCCTCTAGTGGCGTAGGAGGCTCAAGTTTATGTTTGCGTTTGCGGTAGATTATGTCTTGACCCCAGTTGTCGAGAAATAGTTGCGTGGTCTATATAGAAGTTCTACAGCAGCCAACCTCACGGAAATGCATTCACGAAAACATGTTACGGTGTGTCTTCAAGAATGTGCCTCGTGAAGAAAAAAAAAACCATGCCGGTGAGCTGAGCAGGCCGTAGTTCGTTGTAGATGTGGGCGACCCGGGATAATGCAGACCCGAAGGAGAAAATAATAATAATAATAATAGGGTTCCACTATGAGAGCAAAGGCGTCAAAGCCACGAGCACTGTTGCCCGTCACATTCCAGCTTCACTCCCTTCACTCAGCTCCCCCTCCTTAAAAGCCTAGACCACCCGTGGGTGTGCCGAGCGGCTCGTTGGGGAGATCTGAGACATCTTACAAAGGTCCTACTGTTAGTACAGAACCTGCTCGCTCAGAGGGCTTGGCGAAGCAGATTTGGTGTATTTCTGTTGCTCTTGGGAAGAGGTCTTGATATCCTGCACTATCTAAGTCGACTTGGGATGGCACGCATGTTCGCCGGCCCTGGGGCGTGAGTCCGCATCTGCTCTTGTTGGCGCCGTTGCGTGACGCACGTCTGCCGCCCTGGGACGGGACCCCATCCCTCTGAGGCATCCATCGAAGCCTGATGCGTGGCTGGTGGGGTGGCCTTGTGTCGTCGAGGCGAAATATGACAAGCGCTGAAGGGCATTTCTGCCGCGTGTCTTTCCAGTTGTCCCATCTTTCCCCGAGCTCTATAGAGGTACAGACAGACCCCGATCCGCTTACTTCCCTCCAAGGCCCCCCCCCGCCCCAAACCTCCTCTCGAAGTCGTCAACCTCATCCTTTCCCATCATCCGTGAATATTTGTACCACCCATTTCCTTGGCCCCCTACATACAACCATAATAAATAAAAAAGGCGACGAAATGGACCACGTGCCTCAATAATTCAAAGCGTACAGCCGACCTGCATGAAGCAGAGGTTGTCGTATTACATGCGTACGCGCGTGTGTGGCCAGCTGTGCGAGTCCGCGTAAATGAATAGTAACACACGATAGACCCAGATGATGTCTCACCACGCACATGTGACTGTGGCCCCCGAGAAACACGCAAGCTGGAGAAAAGAAATAGCAGACAAGTTCGGCGTGGAGTGATCCGGGCGATGCCGATGCCGGACGCGGTGGCCCAATTAGTTTGGCTTCGTGGAGGTTAGATATGCCAAGGTATTAGTCGGATCTATAATATCTATTATGTGGACAAAAAAGGCCGTCGTCGGTCATAAACAGTAAAAGCAGGGAGATTGTAACGGTAACGGTTTCCTTCGGGTATTCGATGCTGTTCGCCAACTCAACTTTCCATGATCCACCCACCATGAAAATGAATCCCCAGGGCGCCTTAAAGCCGCTTCTTCTTGTTTGCCTTGCGCCTAGTTTTCCTGGCCCGCAAGATATGGCGTCGCTGCATGAAGTTCTTCAGCCCATCCCAGATGATATGCCGCATCAATACAAGCACTGTGGCGAACGACATGGGTACGGCGATCTTCCAGCTGTGAAACGAGTCAGTCTTGTCCGACTCCAGACATTTCTGCGGACTAGTGTCGCTCACAAGAACAAAATGCCTCTGTCGAGATCATCGAATGGCTGAAAGTTCTGGCCAAAATATCCTGTCAGGAAGGTCAGGGGGAGGAAGAAGATGGTTGCCAGTGTAAGCTGCTTCATCGACTCGTTCTGGTAAGCCGAGATGGTGTTGAAGATGAGGTCAATCAGGCCGTCGGCTTGAGATTTGATGCTGTTCAGGGACTCGGTGATGAGAACACAGTGGTCCAGAACATCCCCAAGATATGTATGTGTCATTGGGGTGATGATGACGCCCCGCGCGGGATCTTGCAGGTGCAGTGCGGCCGACTCTTGCGACAGTTCTGATTTATGGTCTCGTAACGCATTGATCAGGTTGACAACGGGGTTGATGATGGCCAGGACCTTGTTGATCTCGTTGATAACAATGTATAGCTTCTTTGTGTGAGTGACGTCTGGCCGTGTGAGAACGTCAAGCTCGAGGTCGCCAATCACATCGGCGTACACCGAAGCCACGGGGATGGCTAGATCGATGGCTGCGTCTATGATGGCTTGGCCGACCCTGCTTAAGTGTCAAGAACCCTCCTGCCACGGAGCTCAGGGAAGAACAACTTACATGCTTGCGTCGCAGGACTGCCGGAGAACAGTGTCATTGGTATACAGGCGCTTGAGGATCGGCTTCTCCACCACGTCTGCGGAGAGCTCGAAGAAAGAGATGATGGTGTTGTCGTTGGTGATGAACAAGGAGACCTGTTCTGCTATGACGCCGAGCTGGTGCGGTGCCAGGGCTGAATGTTTTTCGAAATACTCAATCTTGGCCTCGTTGGGTCCAGCCTGGTATCGCTGCAGCGTCCTCTCGAGGGTCTCTCCAGATGCCTCGGAGAGACCAGTCTCGTAGGATTTGAGGTGCTGCAGGGTCTCGAGCCCGTTCTCCATGGACTTCTCCGACAGCTGGGGCCGCTTAGGCTGCCGGGACCTTCCAAACATGGACCTGAGAGATTTCGAGATGCCCTTGGTGATGCGCGAGCCTTTCCTGCTGCGCACGCTCCTACCGCTCTGGCTTCTGGCGTCCGAGTCTGCATCCGAGTCGTCGTCGCTTGAGGTCTGGTCGCACACGTGGGCGAGCTTCAGCATGGTGAAGATGACGAAGGCATGGTTCGCGTACCAGTCCGTCTTGGTTCTGTTTCTTGTGTTCATGATATCTTCGATAGAGAGCTTGTGCAGCCTCTTGTGTTTTCCCAGGGTGGCGATGACATCCCAGCTCAGACCGTTGACGTTGATCCACCGGCACCTGGCCCAATCTGGCTGGGGCTCCCTCAGGAAGGGGTCCAGAGACTCGTTGGTCAGGGACTTGACGTCGATATCGTCGTGCGAGAAGTCGACCACCGTGATCTCGCAGGTTGCTGACAGGTTGAGCATTGAGGCGTGACCGCCATCCGTCTTGTAGGGGTCGAGACCAGGCTCTGCTCCGGGCTGCCAGCCCCGCCGAGGCGTCTCGAACTCGCTGAAGTCCTCAATGCTCTTAAAGGTGTTTGCTCGTGTAACTCGACGTCGGATCGGACTGCCGGGGTACGGGGCGGCACGGCTCTGGGGGAGGGCAGTGTCTGATCTGGTGGGACGCTGCGAAGCTGCTGACATGGGCGGGCTCATGGCCGGACCAGCGCCGGCGGCGGGGTCATCTGCAAAGTGGGCGTGATAAGGCTGGTGCTCTGGAGTGGTGACTGTAGCTGTGGATGTCGGGACAGCGGTGTCGGTGACGGCCTGCGTCAGGGGGGCGGCGAAGTCTCGCGTCGTGATCTGAAGTGCAGGTGCCAGGCGCGCCTGATCGTCACCGTCCTGGGATGTCATCGTGACTGGATGATTGGGAGGCGGCAGGAAGGGGACTCGGATCGCAACCAAAGCTTGGAACCAGGAGAGTGTATATACATGCCGAGGCCGCTCTCGACTTCTTGGAGGAGGAAGAAGAAGAAGGCCAAGGCAGCAACGGTGACGGATTCAGCCCGCTGCGACAGACTGTTTGGTAAGAAGAGAAGGGGAAAAAGGAGGATGGAGGAGGAGGAAGTGGTGGCGGCAGCACGACGGGGGCTCGAACTCTACTTGTGGCAGTAGTTCTTCAAGGGTCTGCGACTCGAGCAGGGGCCCTGACAGCTTGCAACGTTGGTACTGGTAAGATTAGGGGGACCACCATCCGGCAGCTGAAAAAGCGCTGGTCCCAAGGGAGACACGTATTGATTGTTCCATCACCAATCGTCATAAGTGAGAGAAGAACTTGGAGAAACTAGGAAAATGTTCGTCTGGGGCGCGGGGGGGTTTTAGAAAAGTGAAAGAAAAGAAAAAAACAAGATGATGCATCACAATTGGAAAAAAGAAAGAAAAAAAAGTAAAGAGATATATCAAAAGACTGCAAAGAGAATCCTTGAACCTGGCACACTTGGGCCGGGCGCGACGTCGATTCTGCTTAGTCACCTTTTCCAACATTCCTCAACATGGGAAGGAAGTCTCCACTAGCACATTAGCAATTCAAGGAAGACCGTGGTTGAAGAGCAAAGTACCAAACATGTTAGCATCCTCTTCTCAGCTGGTCAATCCTCAGGGCTCTCTCCCTCGACTTCCTTGTGTGTGCCAACAGACAAGTGCTGCAACAGTCTGGACATTGATGCAGGCCTGCTATCTTTCTTTTTATTTTCTTTCATTCTTCGGCAACCATGAGCTATGGTCTCACCCCCAGGCAACTGACGAGGCGGCGAATGCATAAATACCTCGGCTGCGCGCGTCCTCGATGTACCGCAGCGATGGAGATGGCAAGGCAGCGTGGCCCAACGGTGCTCTCTCTCGACGATAACAACGACTATACTTGAGCACTTTTACGCGAGGTATTACACCAATCGACTTGGTCAGCCCATCACAGCTCCCCGGCTTTGGTATCCTGATCGCCATATCTGGACGTCAATGTCTTACCCGAGCCTTTTCTCGCGTCCCTTCGGGATAGGAAGGCTCGCAGTAATGAGCCGTACGCGAGCTTCCCGAAATGCCTGTCTCACCCGAGACACGCAATATGCGCAGGGTTCGACGCCAAGATCTGCGACCTGAACATGGCCACTGCAGCCTCTAAGGGCCTTTGCGTGACCACCCAGGCAGACGCCAGGAAGACGCCTGGTTTGGGAGCCGCAGATCTGGGCGCGCGCAGTGTAGCTGTCGGTATCTGGCAGCATGGGGGTGGGCAGGTCGAGACGGGCGGCGACAACGACGACGACGACGACGACGACAGCGAAGGGCCTATTTTCATACGGCTGTGGGACTTGCTCGAGGTATCTGAGACCGGCAGAAACCCTCTCTACAGCATCGTCGGTTCCATCCATCATCCATCACCCGGTTTGTGCTGGGCTTTGTTTATGATAATCGCATGATGTACGCGCCCGCCGCCGAGGCAGGGTCTTCGAGGCCCACCTTCCACGAACCATTGCCCTTCAGGCGGCTGTCTGCCTCGCCCTTGCTGCTCCGCCACGCCTACATTGGGTGTCAATATCTCGCTCTACGGCCGAGACACAACTCTTTGCGGAAGCGGCAGCGGAGGTTTTCCCAATCAATCACGCCACAACAACCACAACAAGAAGACGACCATTACCGTGAGCTCTCTCTGACCGAGGCTATGTCGCTGAACTATTAGACATTGAGTAGATGCTATAGAAGATGACTCTCGCCTTCGGGCGAGGTCGGCGTCCTGGCTCTTTCTATAAATCAGCGATCAACTCCCAACTGGCGCTCCATCAGACCGAGACATTCGCTTCCTAAGCGACTTACACACCTCTCTTCTTTGATGGTCATCTTTGAATCTGGCATCGCCGACTTTTGTTCAGCTTTATTAAATTCCCATCTTGCCCCCAAGGTCATCCGTCTCGGGACTGACACGAAACGGCTATCTGACATTCACGCAACCATCCCCTGTTTATACTGAACAGCCATGCCTCCCGTACTCACGGCCCTCACGTCGCCTCAGGGCCCCTTGGTCTCTTTCCGGCGAGAGCTGTACCGACTGACCGGTTTTCAGAAGGGCTACAACTTCCTTCTATGGTGTATCTTCGCCGTTGGCAGCTTGGTCTTTGCGTTCAGCCGCGTGGGGTTTCTTGACTACTTTGGGGTCTTCTGCAGACGGAACCACCTCTCTGGGGACCATCATGCCGCACCCGGCGAGTGCTATTACTTCCTGAACGGCGGCCAGGAGCAGATCGGCATGATGCTACACTTGTACAGCATCATCCCGTGCTGTATCCTGCTGTTCTTCCAGTTCATACCCATCATCCGCCGGAGATGGGTCCTCTTCCACCGCATCAATGGGCACGCGGTCATCTTTCTCATGGGGGCCGCTATTGTCGGCGCCCTGATGGCCCTCCCGGGCTCGTTTGGAGGTGATCCGGTTTGGCAGGCCATGGTGTTGATCCACAGCGCCATGATCATCACAGGGCTCACCCTCGCCATGGCGAATATCAGGAGCCTGCAGATCGAGCAGCACCGGTCGTGGATGCTGAGGACCTGGATCTGGGTAAGCCCGCCCCAACTACCGAACCCCCTGCCTTCCCCACCCTCCCCCCGGGCGTGTGTTCTGTTCATGGCTTTGCTAATGCACATGGTAGGCATTCTGCACCATCACCATGCGTGTTATCCAGCAGATCGCCGCCCGCGTGCTTAGCAAGCAGGGCCATGTCGCCCTGAGGCCCTGCGCCCAGATCATGAGCGACGGAGTCCTGCCAGCTGCTGTCTTCGAGCAGAACTGGCCTGGCTGCGCGGCGTATTTCTCTGGGGAGAGCCTGGACCAAACGGTCCTCGTCGCGGCAGACTATTTCGGTCTCCCGATCGAGATCAATGTGGCTTTGTCGATTGCCTCGGGCCTCTCGGGCTTCCTGGCGCTGCTACTTCATGTCATCGGTGCCGAGATATACGTAAGCGCAACCGTGCCCCGTTGGTAACCTGGGAGCAGGAACCACCCTCTTTGGCTGACCCGTTGTTATGACAGCTCCATCTTACCCCGGCCGAATCCGAGCGCCTCCGTCATATATCATACCACAAGCAGCTGGCTGCCGGGCTAAGGTACCCAGGGCGAGCTGGTCTGACTGTTGACCGGTTCGGAGACACTGCACCGTGGTGTCCCCGTGTCGAGGAGAAGACGGATGTCGACGGCGATGGTCTATCATTTAGGTCTACAGAACCTTCTCGAAAATAATGAACGAGCAACAAGGCAGTATCCTTTCGTACTCTACGATATAATTGGAAATGGTAATATGTTTGCATTTTTAGAGTTTTAGCTAAAGCCTCGAGAATCAAATGGACATTGTCCACATACGATCAATCGCCTCTTTTTTTTCTTCTTTCTCTCATTGCCGACAAGTAGCAGTCAAAGTCGAGGACGTTGAAAACAAAAAATGTTATTAAATTCTCCGAAAATGGTGGATCTATAGGAACCTTGTTGGCTGATATTTGATATGTGATGCTATATTATGCTTGAAATGGATGTCAGCGCGCTGGAGAAAACCGGCCGCCTGGGCGATACCGAATCCTCGGGACTGGGTGGATCCTGTCGCAGATCCCCCACAGTGCCGGTGTGGGGGCCGATTGATTGGATGAAATCTCACTGATGCTCCCGATTAGGAAGGAGTGGGGCTGGGATGAACTACAGTAAATTGTACTTGAGAGATGAAAACCACCAAAACTTTTCTACTTCTTCTTGAACATAGGATTTTGGTGTATACTTGCAGAGTCTTTGATGTCCAGACCTATTTCTGTTGTCAGATATCCAAGACAATGTTACAATGAGTCGTTTGGAAGGCATAAAGAGCAACAAAGAGGCTTCCAGGCTCAGCAACAATAGATGGTGGATGAAAAGGAAACAATACCATTGTTTTGCCTCACAATCCTTTGTTGAAAGAGCCGAAGAGCTGAGAGATTTTAAAAAGTCCTCACAGAATGATTCTTCTGAAAAACCATTGGATTGTTTCATGTCAACCTATTGAACAGCAGAGGACCACCAGAACTACATAAACCTCTCGGCTTCCTGAGAGTCGGGATGGCAGACTGATGCCCAGAGACAACCGCAACCAGCACACTCCGTCCGATCTGCTCACTTGGCACTCAACCGGTAAGTAGTGAGTGAACCCCCAACACACACACACATCACAAAACCAGAACTCACTGAGCTCACAATGGCCCCTGAAGCCGCCAAGACCAACGAAATGCGGGCTCAGCGTGACGAGATCGTCCAGACGATCATGATCGCCCGGGAGAAGCGGAGGGCCATCGAGGTTATCGCGAGGATGCTCTTTGACCTCGGCTCTCATAACGAATTTGAAAGGGCTCTGGATGACTTGGCCAAGATCGACAGGATGATCCAGGACATGGAGACGATGCGCGTCTCTCTGGATATGGAGCTTCTGCTCCTGAGCGAGTGAAGCAAGATATCACAGAGTGGGTCGCGCACGGGGAGCGCAGGGGGTGGGGGCTGGCAGGACTCAGGAGAGCTCTGGAGCCTGATCCGCTGGGTCGGAACACCCCCCCCCCCCAAGATATAGTGGGCGGCAGCAGGTCTGCGCGCCAAAAAGTAAGTAAGAAGAAGTAGTAGTAGGAGGTAGGTAATCCAGTCCCCTCCTCAGATACCTTTTATCCATGGGTCTGAGGTTTGGATTTTCAAAGAATTTTGAGTCATCATACCCTGAAGACCTGAATTGGTGAGCTTTCCCCTCAAAAAATGTGATAAAACTACAATACTCGTGCGAAGAAAAGAAAAAAAGTGATACGTAATATGGAGGACTCGAGGCTTGCACTCGACTGCGAAAGATCCACCGATTAGTTGATCATGTGAATGAACCATTGTATTTATGCTTAGCCACTAAGGTTTGGGTTCCACTTCTACTCTCCTTTTGTTCGCTTCCTGGGAGGAGGAGGAGGAGGAGAAGGGATCCCTATGCTTAACTCCAATATATCCGCAGACATGCCCGATACACTTTTTCTTATGCTTTTCTATAACTCATTACTTATCTTTAACAGCCAGCCAACCCATTCGGAACACATCGTGTCTTGTAAGTCGTTTCCAGGTAAGTACCCTCCCACCTGACAGAAAAGGTTCCGCATGGTTCTACATCAGCTCCCGCTTACCCCCTCCCCTCCCCCAAAACCAAAAGGAAAAAGACTATTAAGGGTGGTCCAGTCGCCAAAGAGAACAAGTGTGGCATGCAATAATCGACCCATTTCTGTGATTAAAGCCGAGTACGGACGAGGTGTTACGAGATTTTTTTTTTGAAAAGAAGGCTAAGGTGATACTAAGGTGGTGAGGCGCTCTCAGCTCAAGCCTCTCGCGGCTCGTCGTGGGCTTGGCAAATTTGCGAAGGGGAAAGAAGAAAAACCCCCCCCCCCCATCTTCTCTTCTTTCTTTTTCAGGAAATGCGCATCTGAGAGGGGCCTGAAGAAGCGCGACGCACAGGTAGGTTTGGGGCCTCGGCGTGCTCGGCTGGACCCAGCAGACTACTAGTATAGCTGTCCTTCTGGACTAGAACAAGCGTGGGCATACCTGCTTTGGTGCCAGAGCCTAGAACCCGCGGCAATAGCGTGGGAAACACGAGGTATACTAGTACTGCCCAACACGCCCAGAGTAGCCCTCTTCTACGCCCAACGAGTCAGCTCCCGCCTGCGTGTGCCTGGGGCTAAGCTAGGAGGGCACCAGACCAGGATCCATGCTGGGGACGCCACGTTTTTGGTTCCTGGTCTAGTTTGGTTTCCTTTTTTTTTTTTTTCTTTCT
>JACWRQ010000074.1:0-74924 GCA_014849955.1 Cryphonectria carpinicola | reverse complement strand
CCCTTTTGATCAATGGTTGTATCGTACGGTGTGGTCTTTCTTGTTCTCTTTTCTTCTTCCTTTTTTCTTTTCCTTTCTCTTTCCCCTTTCTTTTTTTTTTTCTTTTTTTTTTTTTTCTTCCTTTCTTTTCTCTCTGTCTTTCGTTTCCACTTTCCGCGCTGGGTCCTTACTTTTATGCTGGGGCTGGCTGGGCTCGTTCTCTTTCTGGCGTCGGCCGAGCCGCAAGATGGTTTCGGTTCTCGCCCAGGCTGGAGGGCAGCTGAAGAGGGGCCTGGAAGGAGGCCTAGGCGTGTGCCACGCCTCAATGGACGGGCAGACATCTAATTTCCTCACCCGTAGCGGCGATGGTGGGCAAGAGGGCTTGGGAGCTGAACCTTGGGGAAACCCATCTTTTGGGGAGGAGAAGGGGGCGAGCGGGGGGGAGGGAGGTAGAAGAAAAGCGGGTTGCAGGGCGTATCATGATTATGTATTAAATCGAACCCCGCCCCTTGAGGGCCTGCAACTTTGAGGGCATTCCAGGCAGGTATCATTCCGTGCGTGCTGCTGTAGGAAGAAGAAGAAGAAGAAGAAGAAGAAGAAGAAGAAGAAGAAGAAGAAGAAGAAGAAGAAGAAGAAGAAGAGGTAATCGGACAAGATGAATATCGCCCAGCTCCTCGCCGCTCTGACGAGCGCCGTTGAGGTGTACGTCGCTGCGCGGGCCACCAAGACCTCGACCACGACCACCTCGACGACATCAACCAAGCTCACCACCGCCCCGACACTCACTCCTCTATACACGACTTCCACAGTCTGTAAGTCATCATCATCCCTCATGAGCGAGTAAGAAAGAAAAGAAGAAAAAAAAGCATGAAAACAATCGAGATGTCTCCAGTGCTGACCTTCCCCCCCCCCCTCCCCCTCTCTTCCCCCAGACTCGACTTCAAAGCACACCACCAAGTCGTGCGTGTCGTCCTTCCACGGTGCCTGTGTCAAGTCGACGACGATTACCGTCACGACGACTGTGCCCGTCTCCACGGTGACTCGTGCGTACACGACACAGACCGTCACGGCCAAGACGACCAGCAGCAGCAGCAGCAAGACGTCCTCAAGCTCAAAGACGACCAGTACCCCTTCTTCTACTTCCAAGACTTCCTCCAAGACTTCGTCAAGCAGCAAGACCTCCAGCACTTCTAAGACTTCTTCTACTTCCAAAACTTCTTCTACTTCCAAGACTACTTCTTCTTCCAAGACCTCTTCAACCTCCAAGACTTCAACTACTTCTCCCAAGACTTCGACAACGTCTTCTTCCAAGACCTCAACTACGTCTTCTGCCAAGACTTCCACCACATCTTCCTCCTCGAAGACCTCCACTACTCCTTCTACTATCAAGACTTCGACGACTTCTTCTTCTACCTCCAAGGCCTCGACTTCGTCTTCGGTGTCTCCCGTCGTCTCCTCTTCCTCGGTCGCTCCTTCCAGCAGCCCATCGTCCAGCAGCGCGTCGGCTTCTACCGCAGCCCAGTCCTCATCATCCGTGCTGCCGTCCAGCAGCGCGCCATCCTCCTCCACTGCTTCCGTACCATCTTCTGCGGCTAGCAGCAGTCAGCAGCAGTCGTCTACTGCATCTCCTTCTCCTTCTTCTTCTTCTTTTTCAAGTGAAGCCCCGTCGTCCTCTTCTTCGGCGGCTGCCCAGTCTTCCTCGCTCTCTACTCCGTCGCCTTCCAGCTCCACGGTGTCTACGAGCTCCGAGGCAGCGAGCAGCAGCAGCAGCAGCAGCAGCAGCAGCAGCAGCCAGGACATCTCATCAACGGTGTCTAGCTCTTCATCCGCCGAGCAGTCTACCTCGTCTTCGAGCTCTTCTTCAGCGTCTAGCTCCTCAGATGTCCCCTCCAGCACTTCGTCTGTGGCCTCGTCCTCTTCCAGCTCTTCCGACCTGCCGTCCAGCACTCCGAGCTCGTCGGCTTCGAGCTCCTCCGAACAGGCTTCGAGCACCACCCCGAGCTCGTCCGCCTCCAGCTCTTCGGACTCCGCTTCCAGCACATCTTCGGATCTGCCTTCCAGCACGTCGTCCTCGTCTTTCAGCTCGTCTGCGTCTAGCACCTCAGATGTGGCCTCCAGCACCTCGTCGTCTTTCAGCTCATCTGCTTCCAGCTCTTCAGACTTCTCGTCGAGCACCTCGGATTTATCGTCCAGCACTTCAGATGCCTCATCCAGCAGCAGCACTGACGCCTCGAGCTCCTTCACGACCCCGTCGTCCATCACCTCGCTGGTCACGTCCACTTCTGCCAGCTCTACGGCCACGTCCACCTCTGTGGTGCAGCCGAGCTGCGGCTGGGTGGGCTGGGACACGGGCTCCAACATTGGCTACTACGCTGACGCCGACTCGGCCACCTATGCCGGATGCCTGGCCCTGTGTAATGCCAACTCGGCCTGCCTGAGCTTCGCCCTGACCTCGACGCCCGCGTGTATCCTGTACGGCACCACCGTGGAGAACAGCGGCGACGTGGCGGATGCCAGCAGCGGCAACACCTTCTACGACGCCGGCGGCCTGTGCCCCTACACCTCGAGCACCTCGACCACGGCCTCGTCCACCAGCACAGACACCAGCGCTATTACGTCTACCTCGACCACCCTGCCTACACCCACCTGCACGGGCTTCACAGGCTGGGGCTCTGGTGCTGATATTGGCTACTACGCCGGCATCACCACCTGGGGCGCCTGCGACAACATGTGCTCGGCCAACTCGGCCTGCCTGAGCTTCGCCTACGCCGACACCCTGTCTGTGTGCATCCTGTACAGCAGCTCGGTCGAATCCAGTGGTGACATCGCCGACCCCACGTCGCCCTACACGTTCTACGACGCTGGCGGCTCGTGCCCGGTCAGCAGCACAACCTCCACCACGGCCACCTCGACCTCGACCTCGACCAGCGCCACGCCCACCGCCACGGGTCTGTTTGAATTCGTAAGTGAAACTCTTTGTCTCTTCGTACGACCTGTAAACTAACACAACCTTTCTTCTCCAGTGTGGTACCGGCTACAACGCCTACAACGTGAGCAACATCGTGACCCCCTACGTGGGCTGCAACTCCACCTACCCCTACTCCACCTGCGCCCAGGACGTCGACGGCAACGCCTACTGCAACCTGTGCGGTTCCTGCCTGAACGCTGACTCGTGCACCTCCAACTCGGACTGCACGACCGCCCATGGTGCCGGCTGGGGTTGTATCTCGGGCTCGGCATGCTCCACTGGCGGCGCGCCTGTTTGTCTTTACATGTTGGCGGGAGGATCGGCCTATGGTTGCTATGGCCAACCCTTTTAAAATGTGGTTGGGAAAGGGGCGAGGAGCCTTCCTTCTTCTTGGGGCTTCTAGATCCTTGATATTTGTAAAAAGAAAATTGGCGTAAAAAGATATTAATCTAATTCTTGCTCGGGTAAAACATGCCCTTGCACTTCAACTTTTGAAAACCAGATACATTGGGAAGTATCATGGCCCAGAATTAATAAATGATGCAAACATGACTATTATTTTTTGCAGCATGCGAAAAGATCCTGAAGTGTTGTGACGACTTGGGAGTGTAACAAAAAAAAAGGCAAAGAGTGTTACGGAGTCAAGAGTGATAAGAAACATTAAATACAGAGATGCTCTGATGGCTTCTTTAATCCAAAATAACGAGATACATATTCATGCTACAGCCAATCAATCTATTTGCCGGGGTAGACACACACACACGCGCGCGCGCGCGCGCGCTCTCTCTCTCTCTCCACCAAGTGTGTGACCTGGGGCAGAGTTACATCATCTAGTAACGAGACTCTGTCTTCTCCCCGTCCGTCGTCTCTCGAAATTTCTACTGCTTCTTCGAGATGTAGACCTCCAGACCTGACTGCACCACAAAGAAGGTGGCGTGCGCCTCGAGCTCTCGACCCGGGTGAAGCAGCTCAAAATCAAAATCGCGCAGCAGCCGTGGGCAGACCTTGTTGATCTCGAGCAGGGCCAGGTTACGGCCAATGCAGAGATGACTACCGCCGCCAAACTGTGTTGGGTGTGTCAGAAATTGTTTTTGTCTTATTTTTTCTCACGAGGGGGGGATATAATATATATATATATATGTGTGTGTGTGTGTGTGTGTGTGTCCTGCCACTTACCTGGAACATATACCTCTCCATCCTCCTGGCAGCCTCGGCATCACCCAGCCACCTCTCTGGCCTGAAGACATCGGCGTCCTCGCCAAACGTGGCACGGTCCCGGTGCAGCACCCAGCCATTCACGGCGACCGTGACGCCGCCGGGAAAGAAGTGGCCGTCGAGCTCGGCCCCCTCGGGCGGGACGATGCGCGTGATGTTGAGCCCGACGGCAGGGCGCACGCGCATCGCCTCCTTGAGGCAGGCTTGGAAGTAAGGGAGGTTCTGGGCCTCGTTCCACGAGATGTTGCCGCTGGCTGGGATCGTGTCGTCCGCTACGGCCTGCTTCATCTCGTGCTGGACCTGGGCGTAGACGCGGGGGTCGGAGAGGACGTGCCAGAAGAAGGACTGCATTGTCGAGGCGGTGGAGTCGGAGCCGGCGAAGCTTTGCAAGAAAATCGTCAGTGAAGGGAAGGAGGGGGAAGGGAGGGTGGATCCCTAGACTTTTGGAAAGGAAAAAAAAAAAAAAAAAAAAAAAAGAGAAGGAAGAAAGGAAAAAAGGAAAAAAGACGAAAAAGGCTTGTTCAAAATGCCTGGCCCAGCAGCAACAACACGACTTCGGTCCCGGTCCTCGGTAGACCACATCTTTCAGCTCGTCGAGGACCTCGAGGAGGACCAGCTCCAGGACCTCCTTCTCGAGATCAACAGCACCGGCGACAACATCCAGGTCGCCAAGGGCGTCGAGCTCTTTGAGGAGGAGCAGAAGCGCCGCCGCCAGCTTGCCACAAAGACCCTTCGCCCAACTCCGTCCTTCCTCGGCCAGCCCCATGAGCCCCTCGACTGGCCGCGCCAGAAGCCCAGGCCCGTCAGCGGCTCCCAGTGGCGCGGGAACATGCGCATCGTGTCGACGCCTTATGCCAATGTCGTGCGACACCAGACGGAACCTATCAGCCCGCCCCTGACGGCCAGCCCGCCTGCTAGCCCGCCCCTGAGCCCGCCCGGGGATGCCCTAGTCTACAGTAGCCCCAGGAGGAGCGTCACGGCGCCCTTGCTCAAGACGGGGGTGGCTACGGTCGATGTTCACCCCGTCGCCACGCTGGACAGCCCTGTCAGCCCACCACGGAGCACCGAGGCCGACGATGACGACGACGACGATGAAAGCCAGTATGAAGAGGAGGAAGAGACAAGGCGTCCTGCGCCCTCAGGCTTTACCTCGTTCAGCTTTGGTCTGGACCATTCCGCAGCAGAAATACAACAAGAGCCGCGACAGGAGCGCCCCATTAGCCCCCGCGACTTCAGCAGGATAAACACGACCCCTCTCGCATCCCTCCACCACCACCACCAACCCGAGTCTCTCGACGCCTTCCGCGACCAACCCCGCCCCAACACGTCCATCGGCACCGACGCGGCCGCAACCACCTCCTTCTTCCGGCCCCGCGCGTTCCGCCGCATCAGCAGGCCTACGTTCTTGTCACCTGTCAACGCGTCGGCGCCCGACGACCTGGCGCAGAAGCTCTCTGCGTACCTCAAGGGCGAGATCTCCTCGCCACCACCGGCAGAGCAGGCGCGGCAGCAGCAAAGCAGGCCTGTCGAGACGACGTCATCGCTGGAGGAAATGCTCAAGGGGCCGCTTGTGCCTCAGAGTCGGTTTGTGTTTGAGCGGGTGGAGAGGGAGGTACCCAGTGTCAGTGGGATCTTTCAGGTTCTCACGGAGGGTTAAGGAATATTCTGGACGGAAGAGGAGGAGAGGAAGACGAAGATGAAGACGGAGGTGAAGCAGACAATAGAGAAAAAGAGAGAGCATACGAGGAGGGAGAAAGGGGCACACACGACGACAGAGCACGGAGGAGAGAGAGAAAACAACTTGGGCCCGGGCTGGTCTCTGAAAAAGGTTCCCCATTTTTCGTCAACCCCGTATGGCCTTCTTAATCATCCTTTTTTTTTTCTTTTCTTTTTTTCTTCCCCTTTCCTTTTATTCTTTTAACATTGCATTGCACGGCGTTGGAGAGCGGTGTTTATTCGTTATCAGCCCGATCTGTATTGCGCCGTGCCGAGCGGGTTTCGATTTCTTTCTCTTCATTGCATTTTTCTTCTTCTTTGGGCCGAGGAGAGGGTTTCCTCTTTACTCTCTCTCTCTCTCTCTCTCTCTATGTGTGTGTGTGTGTATGTATGTGTGTTTCTTGTTTGCTGTGTCGGGACTCAAGTGGATGGACGTCAACGTCTTGGGAGGAGGAGGTTGGATGGGAAGATCCGATGGCAGACAAGACGTGCGGTTTTTTTTTTTTTTTTAAAGTTTTATTTTTTTTATGTTTGGCCTGCCTGCAGGTAGGCTGGAATTGAGCAGCTGAAGTCGTCTGGTTTCCATCGATGGGGAATTTTTATTTGTCTGGTCTTTTCAACGCTGCAAACTAAGTACTGTACATCGATCGCAAGGTGAATTTCTTCAGACCTCCTCAGCCTGGCGATGGCGAGCCTTGCTTCATCTTCACCGGCTGTGGTGTCACCATTTACATACGAACAATCATCATCCTCTATATACTTCTCATCATTACGACTCTTGGCCCATAGCTTCCAGAGCCGCCAGCCCCGTACAAGACTCGGGCGCATTCACAGGATTACACCTCGCCGTTCTCCCTTCCTCGAGCGCCACAACATAATCCACATTATATCGTGCACTCATTCCCCATGCAGGCCAGTCCGTAGACACAACCTGGGCTCCGCTTTGCAGCGCCGCGTCCCGCATCCCAGTGACATTCTTGCCCACGACCGTCTCGATCGGGATGTCGGCCCTCGTGCGCACCCAGTACCCCCTCGCCACATCCTCGCGGATCGTCGCGAAGACGTCCTCCTTGGTCGCATCATTGAGCTTCCGGAACGCGCAGTCCGCCTGGCCCGGCGCAGACTGCGTGAACACCACCCTGCCCTCGAGGCTCGGCCGCCCTTCCACAGACGCATTGCGCACCAGCCCCAGCGTCTTGGGTCCGTCATCCATGAGGAAGAAGATGCGGCCCCGCGCCGAGTCCAGATCAGGCCAGCCGTGCGCGAGCACGGACTCCTCCAACGTCAGGCCCTCGCGGCGCAGGTCGTCGGGCACGATAAGCTCGTCCTCGGACGAGAACACGGACCGCAGCTCCGCATCCAGATCAGCGAGGAGGGCCGTGTCGTTCCAGGAGACGGACCTCGCGCCGCCCAGGTAGCCCAGGTGGGAGTTCACCGTCTTGAACTCGAGCATGACCGAGATGGGCACGTGGTCCCGGTGCGCCTGCGACCACGCCCGCAGCCCCTCGAGGCAGCCCACCAGGGTATAACAGGTCGTGCCCACGTCCTTGTCCGCGACGTGCATCACTTTGGCGCCCGGCAGCTTCATCTCGTCCCCTGGCGGGTAGTCCACGCCCGACAGCCGGCGGACGACGGGGTGTGCATAGTTGCCGCCGTCCGGGTCCGCCCAGACGTCGAGCTCGAAGCTGCGCACGCCCTGGTGCTCGGCCTGGACGGCCAGGGCGGCGTGCGAGTAGTAGTAGTTCTCGGGCCCGCCCAGCAGGCGGGCGTGCCAGGTCCGCTCGGCGGGAGAGATCTCGCGGTGGTAGCTGTTGTGGGTGCCGACGACCTGGATCTGGTTCATGCGGAGTTTATTTGGAGTCCATGTCAGGTTGTTTTTGGTGTAGAATGAGGATAGGGTGGGTGGTGTGTTCTCTGGGGTGGTGAAGAGGGAGAGAAGGCCTGGGATGGATGGTTTTATTTGGTCAGCTTGAGGGAGGGGGTTGGGGGAGGGAGTGAGGGTCCATGAAATGGTCGTTCGCCACAGTTGTGTGTTTAACTCTCAGAACTTGCCTTGGTAGAGTGAGGCCCAGAAACCCGCGGCCTGTACCACACGCTGGTCCTTAAGTGTCAGTAACTAATCCTTGGAGCATTAGTATCGTGTGAGGTTCTCAGCAGAGTTACACACCATAGTTGCAAAGGCAGTATGTTGTTGTGGTGGCTGTCAAGCCCAATCGACTTGATGGACTCTTCCGACGGTTGACAACTTATTGGATATTATTACCAGTGACGTGGTGATGTAATGCGGGCCAGTAAACATGCTCTTGAGAGCTCACAATGATAACGAAGTCAGTAAACACAATGAATGCCCACTCATTTCGTGTGGGCTGTAGGAAAAAAAAGGCGGGGGGGGGGGTTAGATTCAAGGTTTTAACAAAGCTACTGAGATCTTTTACCAGCCATCTCCTCCTCTTTTCCCCCAGTGTCGCAATACTAGGTTGAAACCTGCCAAAAGATGCACGGGACGAATTTCTTGCCACGTGGGGTGTGTTAGTGTGGCTATGAATACTACTGTACTATATAGTACACTTACTATTACCTCAAGCAAGGAGTATTCCTGGTTATCACATCACATCACTCCTTTTCCCGCTGATCAACCATAGTTGTTGATAGCAGGCGGCGAATAGAGGAGGGAAGGGGAAATTATAGAAGCTAATAAAAAAATTACTCAAAATATTATTCTGGGATAAAGTTTTCTGGTATGAATACAGCCAGGAAGTCGTAGTTAATGGTTTGAGCTTTCTCACCCTCCTTTTGAGGCACAGTAGGAGTGTGGATTTCCGCGCCAAAACCGGGTATGCAGGTAATGATTCGCAATGCGAGATAAATATGAGCAAAACGCTACGTGATATTTACTAGTGGGTATGTCAGGGACATGGTCCAAGAAAGTGACTGGTAGAATCATGGGGCAAAGCGCTATCGAGTGTGAGATCTATCTGGTGAATGGTTTCACAAGTTCAAGACAGGTTTCTTCACTCTGTTCTCGTGCTTTGCTAACCTTCTTTCACCGTCTTTCTTTCCACACAGGCACGCCTGGGTTAACAGTGCCCTTGCCCACGGACCTCCTCCAGTGTCAGTCTTTTCGTGCGACTGCGCTCGAGCCTTGGTACAGTAAAACTCCCATGTTAATGCAAACACACACTATCCCCGACAAAAATTATAGATTATAATAGCATATGAAAATTGCTGTATGTACTCTAAAGAAGCCCTTTTTGCCTGTTGCGCTTCAGTGCACCCGAATGGTGCGCCTGAGCGCTATGCTGCTCTTCCCACCTTTATAAATCTCCCCGTCCATAATTCCGTGAGAATAACAGCAGCCTACAAAATCAAAGTCATCCCGACTTTCTACACCTTCCCTCTGTCTAACCGTGAATTGCATTCTTCCCCCATCAAATACCCACACTTGATCCCCTATCTCGGTTTCTAGATGCAAATATCAATACAGGCGTTCCCATGGCTAAAGTGATGCTCTAGCAGAGCATAATTTTTGATATTTAATTGAGGATCTTTCATTTCACTCTATATACTAGTGGAAATTCTCTATCGAGCCCTGAGAAGTTCCCAAGAAATGAACCAGGCGATGTAAGCCGGCGTCACGACCATACAGCCCAGCGCGTCCAGCAAGATCCCCTCGCCATCCTTCCAGTCTGGAACCCGGAATTGGCGGCGTCAAGCAATAACTTAGAATGTCCATGTTGTAGTAGAAGCGAAGGTAAAATGAAGTGTTGATGTAGTTATCGTTGCCGGCAGCCATCAATCAGCAGGTTGCGCAATGGTGGTGCTGCAAAGGTAGCTGATATAGAATGACATTGGTCTTTGTCTGAAAGTTAGGGTCGCATCTTTAGGTCTCGACTTGGCTGTTCTGATGGAATGTAGGGAGTAGCTTTCGTCATGATATCGGGTCCCCTTGTGTGTTCGCAGCGGGGAGCCTCTTACATGACAACGCAGTAAGAGTAGCCGTTGACTCCCATGGAGGAGTTAGCAGTGGTCTTGGTGGGGGCCATTTTGATTGTTGGGACTGGAAGCTGAAAAGCTAAAGGTTGTAGAAGATGATTTATTGATTAAGATGATGTTGTTGGTGATGAGGAGAATGATGGAATGGATTGGTCGGGTGGGAAAGCAGAGATATTTATATGTAAGAATATTAGGCATATGGCTGCTGAGCTTATCAGAGATCTTGATCAGAACTTCAAATAGCAGTAAGGAAATTTAGGACTTTTTATCAAAGACATGAAAGTAATCATCATTGATAGCTGCTAGTGTCCATGATGATGCAAAGGTCCTGCTGTGAGGCTGACTTAGGCAGCCTCAGAGTATAATATTGTGCTCCTCAGTGATAAAATGCCTGGACGGTTCTTCTGACCTCAGCTGCAAAGGACTTGGAACTTTGGTCTGAATGACCTTTATCCAGATGGATTCTGAGACGCTACCGATTTGAATTTCGCAAATGGAGAAAAAATTTCAGATTTCGATAGTATTGTGCCTTAGTATTGTGCGTCACTAGAGCAGATGTCCTTATGCCTTTCAGACTAAGCTTGTCCCCTTAGGGGTATGTTTGTAGACGCTGAAAGTTCCCAGCCCCTCGTAAGAAAGATAAATGTGAATGATAGCCTGTATGTCTTTGGGAAGCCCGCCTGCATTTAGGTAGATGCCGCAGGTTCAAGACCTTGAGAGCGACATCTTCAAGACCGGAAGTTTGAAGAGAACATTCAAGTGCATAATTTTCGAGATTCCTACTAAAAACGACGATTCGACTAGTTTCTTCCAAGATTTATTAATTATTAGCATTATTACTAATACTTTATTTGTTGATACGCATATTGACAATGAATCATAGTTGACTACTTTCGAGTTCAAACTCATGCAGTAGTTGCTAGATTTATTCAAGTCAGTCCGAAAACTTTCCAGTGAGTTATACTTTCGATACGTCGAGACCTAAAGATTAAGAAATGCTGAGTATGTTAAGTAAAGGTATAATTCTTTGTATTATAGCATAGTTTTTAGTCTGAGGAACCAATGTTGAAGAGTAAAATAAAGCAATCTTTTCGGGCCAAATACATACGCCTTCTTCATATAACCTGAGAGTAAGCCATAGTAATATACCAGAGGCCTATAGAATGAATTTCCAATATATATATATATATATGTGTGTGTGTGTGTGTGTGATGGATGGGACGATTTGTCAAGCCACATTGCCTCGTTGTGTTTATGTGCCAACAACCAAGCCCACCCAGCACTTGCAACTCTCCCCTTCCAAATTTCCTGGTTTTCTACAAATATTAGCCAGATACCTAGGCCCCCTGCTATCCTGGCGGCCGGCCCAGATATCCAACTACCATGCCCGGAAACACATCATTCTTCATTGTAAATATCAAGCATTTAACTCGATAAATTATATGTAATGAGCACTGCAGTAATCCTGAGATTCCTAAGTACTAATTGGGTTTATGCTAACAAGAGCGATATCGAAGTGTAAATCCTTGAATACGGAAATATACAAATCCTGAATGAGAATGCAAGTATTCACTGCCTTTGGGGCTATTCAAGTGTATAACAAATGAATACTTAGATTAACAATTAAAAAGCTATATCTAATGATTTATTTAGTGGTAATAAATATATCCTTATATATTCAGCTCTTTATTATAGATTATCTGGCTTACTGTGATCTGTATACTAGCAATCTAGTAAGTGGCTTACTTGGCTTACTATAATCCTAGTGAATAGCTCACTTTTTCCATTGTGATTTAACCCTAACCCTTGCTTATATAATCTCTGATAATTATCTGATATTAGGTTATAATATCTAGTCTTTTTACTAGCAGAGCTTATTCTATAATCTGTATATTGGATAGGTTATAATATTATTTTTCTCCTATCGGTTATTATCTTTAATAATTTTCTGTAAATATCCTAGCAAGTTCTCTGTGTATATGATTATGCTTTTCTAATTTATTATGTTGAATAGAGTTAATAAGTCCTTTTCTTGAAAATCTGAATAATGCTTTCAACTTTCTTTGATTATTGATCTCTAAGATTACGAAGTTATGCTTTGCTTTTTCTGTATTTCGAAGAGGCTTGAGTGTAAAATGATAGAGAGTATGAAGCAGTGCTCCTATTATATTTATTAGGGTTGTTCTTGCGATAATTCTAGGGTTCTGGTGAATATTTGTGAGTTCTTTCTCTTTTCTCTTTCTTTTTTTTTTTTTTGTAATTAACTTTGCTATAGTATTCTATATTACTATTGAGCTCAGTTGCTTAGATTAGGAAGAGTTGGATGCAGAGGAGGCTTTTCTTGGGCTTTAGTTTAAGTTGGGCAAGGCGATAGCTTATCTGATGCATTTGCAGAAGCAGAAGTGTTCTGTTATAACCCATCCAACATGCAGGTCACAGGAAGCAGCACAGCACCAGGGACACCCAGAACGAACCCCCACGATATAGCAGGTTCAACACTTAGCCACAGAAGCAAAACAGGGATATATAACCTAGAGTTAGAGTTAATAGCGCTAATATATTAACTATATCTATAGTTAATATATTCTAGAATCAACTATAAAGATTATAAATATAGTTATAAATAGTTAGAACTAAAGAGCTAGATATATAAGAATATATTTATTACTATTAGATAGATTATTATATATAGCTCTTTAGTTGTTAATCTAAATATTCATTTATTATATATTTGAATAGCCCCAAAGGCAGTAAATATTTGCATTTTCATTAGGATTTGTATATTTCCATATTCAAAGATTTACACTTTAATACTACTCTTGTTAGTATAAACCTAATTAGTATTTAGAAATCTTAGGATTACTGCAATACTTATTATATTTTGATAACTTTTGTTTAGGAATAGTTTAGTATATACCCCTTGAATAATATGGAAATATAATAGCTCCCTAAACCCTAATTGGATTTATTAGCAGCAGTGCTACTAATTTTACTAATTAAATTAAAGTATTTATAAAGCATATCAAGGAATTTGAGAAATAGAAATTAAATAGCAAAGAATTCTATTATAAGATGAAAGCTCTTGCAGCCTATAATAGAGAATATTATATTCTCTAGGCCTTTTTAATCTAGTGCAAGGCCTATTTCTACTATAAGGAAAAGAAATTCCTAAAGAAAGCTGATAAGATTATCTTCGCTGGAACTAGATTTAAAGGAGATATATTCACTTGGTTTAAGCCTATTCTCAGGAATTATTTCGAATATAATAAGCCTAAATAGGATAAGAATATTAAGCATATCTTCAATAACTTTGATAACCTTGAATAAGCATTTAAGGATATTTTCAGCGATATGGATAAATAATGCAAAGCGGAATAAGAGCTCCTTAAGCTTAAGCAAACTAAGTTTGCAGCTAAATATACTATAGAGTTCTAGAAAGCCTTCTTATACTTATAGTAGGATAATATAGCTCTTATCACCTAATATTATAATAGATTCAAGGATAAGATTAAAGATAATCTTATATATGTAGAATGATTTATAAAGCTAGTAGATTTTATTGCGCTTGCTATAAAGATCGATAATAGATAGTATAAATGCAGATTAGAGAAATAAGAGAAAGTTTATATCCCTTGGATTGCATATATCTAATCTAATATAGGAAAGAAATATTAGTATAATAAAGGATCTAATAATTAGGGATATTCTAGCATAGCCTATAGTAGAATAATATATGCAGAATTAATAGAAATTGATGCAATTTATTAATATGAATAATAATAAACAAATAGCAATATTAAATGCTTTAATTGCAGAAAGCATAGCTATTTTGCATAAGAATGCTAATATCCTAGAAAGCTATAATAATAATATATTCTGGAAAAATAATAAGCAAATATAGTAGAATAATAAATCAATATTTTTATATAATATATAGATTAGTGCATTTGCATAGATATTAAGTGCTAGATCTATTATATATCTGAAATAATCTGCAAATATTGCGCTAATTATTTATAATATTTAACAAATTACTTTAATCCTAATCGAAACTTAGAGCAAATAATAGATTTCAATTATCACTAATTATCTTAGATAGCCTGCTATAATAATCAATATATATTATATCTCAGCGAGAAAGAAATATTAGAATAATTTCCTAAGTAATATAGAAAAGCAGAACTGCACTATAAATAAGCATTTAGCAATAATAATATAAATACCTTAGATACTATAGAATAAATATTCAGAGAATATTTATAGGAATAATAATTAGCTAAATAATTAATTAGCAATTAGAAAATAGAATTATCAGAGATTTTCAACTATAAATATGCTATAGCAGAATTAGAATAAGGCTTATAGCAAATCTTTGATCTAATAGATAAAAAGAAATAATAATCTCAGGCTATCTAATTTAATATTAAATATTAGATCCTAGGAATTCCCTTTAGATAGATAATCACTAAAATTCGATATTGCAACTAGTTAACTAAGAATAGAGAAAATCTCAGGATTTCCCTTAGATATCTCTACTACTATGATATAGAATAGATCTTATATATTTTCTATAATTGCATAATCTATCTATCTAATAAAGTTAGCAATAATTGGTTCCTAATCAAATCAAAAAGAAATAAGCTTATAATCCTCTATATTAAGAAAGATCTCAGATTTAAGATTAAGATTAATTAGTAATTAAGCTATATAATTATTGGATTACTAGAATAGTTTTCTGCGGAATATATTATTAGAAAAGATAAGTAGCAGAATTATAAGTATAAAGAATGCGATATCTATAGCTTAAGAAAGATCAAAAACTAGTATTAGATCTAATAATAGCAATAAGCTATTATCGAAAGGCTTAAAAAGGAGAATTAATAATATCTCTAGGAAATATAGTATAAGTATATCTAAAAAGAAGCTAAAAAGCTTTTGCAGCAAGCAGCATAAAAAGCTCTAAAAGAATAGAATTGCTTATAAGAGATAATAGATAATTAGAATCAGAGATATAATTCTTCTATACAACTTTAGGAGCTAATATAGCATATATAATATTCAAAATAGAGATTAATAGAAAATAATATAATGCTCTATTAGATAGCAATATATAGGGAAACTTTATATCTCTACAAATTATCAATAGAAATAAGATCCTATAGCATAGGAAAATAGAGATTTATATATTTAGAACTATAGATAGAATAAATATTAATTATAGCTAAAATATTATTAATATAAAGATTAATTATCTACTAATTATAATCTATAGCAAAATAATTTCTATTATATTAAATATTATAGAAATAGCATAATATAAGCTAATATTAGGGATATTATAGCTTAGGAAGCATAATTCTCAAATTAATTAAACTATTAGCTAGATTTTATAGAATAATACTATTATCTATAAGAAGATTATAATTAATAGCAAAGAAATAGATTTAATTACTAAAGCATATTTAAAGAAAAAAGCCTCAAATAAATCTATAAATATCTCCAAATTAGCAAAGCTAATAGCTTATAGAGAAAGATCTAGTAATAATAAATCTACAAAGATAATATTAAAGCATTAGCAGATTAATATAATAATAAATATATGCAAATCCTTAGAGATATAATCTAGCTTAAAGTAATAGCAGAAATATAAACTCTAGAATTATAAAGAAATCTTATAATCAGAAGCATCAGATATTATAAAGAAATATAAAAGCTAAGCAGAGTATAATATAGCTTCTAATCTACAGAAAAAGCAAGCAGCAAATGAAAGAAAGAATACTTAATAATATCTCCTATTTCTCCAGATAATAGAAATAGAGAAAAATAGACTAATATCAATATTTGCTAGAATATTATAAAAATACTATGAATTTATAAAACTATTCCAAGGAAAACTAGATATAAGATTTCCAGAATATAGCTTATATAACTATAAAATACTACTAAAGAAAAGAATTTAATTATAGTTTTTCCCTATCTATAGATTTAATAAAGCAAAGCTAGAAATATTTAGAGAATATTTTAATAAGAATCTGAAGAAAAGATATATTTGATTATTATAATTACTAGCAGAATATCTAATTCTATTTATACCAAAGAAAAATAGAAAATTTCAATTTTGCATAGATTATAGATAGCTTAATAATATTATTATCAAAAATTAATATCTATTGCTATTCTTCAAAGAAATTAGAGATAAATTATAAAATATATAATGATTTATAGCATTAGATCTCAAAGAAGCATATATATATATCTGCATTAAAGAGAGAAAAGAATAGAAAATAGCATTTAGAATTTGCTATAGATATTATAAATATCTGATTATATCTTTTGGATTAACTAATGCATTAATATTTTTCTAAGAGATAATTAATTATATCCTTTGCAAATTCCTAGATATTATATATATTATCTATTTCAATAATATCCTTATCTACTCTAAGATCCTTATAAAATATAAGCAAGATATATAGCAAATACTTTAGATATTTCAAGATATATATCTTCTAATAGAACTAATAAAAAGCTATTTCTATATTTAGAAAATTAATTATCTTAGATATATAATTAAGCTAGGATATATTAGAATATAGAAAGATAAAATTCAGGCAATTAGAGATTAGCTTAAATTAAAAAATATTAGAGATATTAGAGTATTCCTCAGATATACTAACTTTTATAGATAATTTATTAGCAAATATAGCAATATTATATAATTATTTACTAATCTCACTAAGAAGGAAATACTATTTATATAGCAAAAGGAAGAAAATTAGGCTTTTAGCATTATCAAAGAATTAATTATTAGAGATCTAATATTAGAAGAATTAGATTCTAATAAAAAATATAAGCTTTATATAGATTTATTAAATTATGCATTTAGCATAGAATTTAATTAGTATAATAAATAGAAATAATTATAGATAATTGCTAATTTCTCAAAGAAATTTAATAAACTAGAGCTATAATATAGAATATTAGATAAAAAATTTATAGCTATAGTAGAATTATTTAAGAAATAAGAATATTATTTTATAAATACTAAATATATAATCAAAATATTTTCGAACTATAAGAATCTTACTATATTTATAATAATAAAGAATTTTAACTAATAATAAGTAAAATAGGCAGAATATCTATCTTAGTTTGATTTCAAGATTATTTATATCTAAGATAGAGAAAATACTAGAGCAAATACTCTTAGTAGGAGAGCAGACTACTAAGATAAAATCAAAGAAGAAATTCAGAATATCTTTGCAACTAATAAAGATAGAGATCTCATTAATGCGCATAAGAAACTGGATATTACTCTTAAAATCGAATATTAAGGCAAAATACTAGAACAGATAATATCTGCAAAATAGAATAAATATATCAAAGAAATATATAATATATCAGCTTATAAATACTAAGGAATTAGGGCAATATATAAATAAATCAGGAGATATTAGGATTCTCTAGGATTTAAGAGATAGATTATTAAAATTATTAAGGAATATAATAATTGCAACAAAAATAAAGCAAATTAATATAAACCTTATAGATTATTATAATCTCTATTAATATCTAATGCTATATAGTAATCTATTAGCTTAGATTTTATTATTAAGCTATCTCTCTTATAAGAACTTTTAATTAAAATATAATATAATAGCATTTTAGTAGTAGTTTATAGATTAAGCAAATATATATATTTTATCTTTTATAAGGAAAATAGTATATTAGAAGATTTTGTATATATATTTCTCAGAATAATTATAAATAAATATAATATACTATAAGAAATTATCTCTAATAAAGATAGGAAATTTATATCTAAATTCTAGATTTTATTTATAAAATAACTCAGAGCAATATAATAAATATCTATAGCATTCTATTCTGAAATAGATAAATAAATAGAATAAATAAATCAGATTATCAAATAATATTTATAAAGCTATATTAACTAAAAATAGAATAATTAGATTAAATTATTATTATTAGCAGAATTTATATATAATAGCATAAATACAAATACTATAAGAATATCTCTATTTTATGCACTCTATAGATATAATCCTATAGTATATTATAAAATAATATCTAGCAGATAAGCTGAAGAAGCAAATAGAAAAGCTATAAAATTAAGAGAAATCTATAGAGATCTCTAGAAAAAGATTGCAGAAATAAGAGATATTATAATATATTATGCAAACTCCAAAAGGATTAAGAGATTAATCCTATAGGAGAAAAATAAGATTTACTTGCAATATAAAAATATCAAAATAATATAATTAAACAACAAATTAGATTATAAGAAACTTGGATTATTTCAAATTTTATAAAAGATCTCCCTAGTTAACTATAAACTTATAATTTTCTATAAGAGATTATATCTAATCTTTTATATTTTATTTCTCAAATTAGTATTAGCAAATATAGAATTTGCATATAATATTAATCTAGAATTAGATAAGCAATAATATAAAATAGAATAAATATTGGATATATGAAAATAAAAAAGAGAATATTAATATCTTATAAAATAGAAAAACTATAATTATAGCGAAAACTTATAGGAAAAATCAGCTAATATTAGCAATAATTTAATTAAGGAATACTAGGAAAATACTATCTAAGCAGATTTCCTTAGATCAGAATAATTTATAGAAAGCAATCTAATGCTAAGCCTCTTAAATCTAGCAATTAGGAAATCAGATCATTTAGTTAAACCAAATTCCAAACTCTAACTAAGAATCTTCTCAGGAAGAGAATCCTCAGAAACCAAAATCTTAATCAGCTATTGCTTCTCTGCAGCATAATAATACTTCTCCTTAGCCTCTTTAGCCTCAATATACTCTAACTCCTCTATATAAGTAATCCTATAGTATAAGATATACTTTATTTTATCTAATTATATCCACTTTTGCTAATAAAAGCAAAGGAGCTTAGTTTCCTTTTATTTAATCTCATCCTCCAACCTCTGGTGTTAAAAAGCGATATTGCGAAGCTCCTTAGGAGAAGAACTTATTATATCATACTTAGAATAGCCTAGGCGGATATACTTGATATAGCAAGAAAACTCAGATAGAGAAGCCTTGCAGTTTTTAAGATCCTAGCTCTTATAATAAGAATATATAGGCATCTTGATAAAACTCTCCAAAATGCAAGCAATAAGAAGATTATAATCCTGAGTATTTTTGGAGATCAGAGAAAAAAAAAGAGATTTTCAAACATAGGATTTGTTGATACTAGGCAATATAACAAATTAGGAAAGCATAACTATATATATAAATGACTTGCTAGGATATTTACAGAAGATTATTGAGAATAATGATTAATAGGAGAGAGATGATATTATAATCTATCCAATATGCAGATTATAAGAAGCAGCATAGCACTAAGGATACCTAGAATAGATCCTTATAATATAATAGATTCAATATTTAGCTATAGAAGCAAGATAGGGATATATAATCTAGGGTTAGGGTTAGTAGCGCTAATATATTAACTATATCTATAGTTAATATATTCTGGAATTAACTATGAAAACTATAAATATAATCACAAATAATTAGAACTGAAGAGCTGAATATATAAGGATATATTTATTACTATTAGATAGATTATTATATATAGCTCTTCAATTGTTAATCTAAGTATTTATTTATTATATACTTGAATAGCCCTAAAGGCAGTGAATATTTGCACTCTTATTAGGATTTATATATTTCTGTATTCAAAGACTTATACTTTGATACTGCTCTTGTTAGCATAAATCTAATTAGTATTTAGAAATCTCAGGATTACTGCAGTGCTTATTACATGTTCCCTATATAACTAAGATGCGAAGATGATTAGTTAGGGTTTATGCTCTCTGGATAAGCTGAATAAAAAGGAATATCAGGAAAAGAATGCTTATTATGCTGCTAAGTCTGAGGCTATAGCTGAAGTGCAATTATAGGGTGCTTTTGATATAGTGGATTAGGATAGCGCTTTGGGAGGTGGAAATATTGCTAGGGGTATAGATGCTAGTTTTGATCCTTTTGCTAGTGCTCCTAATAGTTGCTTAATAGAGCTTTTCTAGTTATTTATTTCCTAATATTCTCTGATTAAGTTGTTGCTGATATTAGCTAGTTTTTCCTATGAGTTTTCGCTATAATTATAGTTTCTCTATTTTATAAGATATTAATATTCTCTCTTTTGTTTTCATATATTTAATATTTGTTTTACTTTATATTATTATTTATCTGATTTCAGATTGATATTATATATAAATTCTATATCTATTAATGCTAATTTAAGAAGTGAGATATAGAAAACTAAATATAGTTTTTTATAGGGAATTACAAGTTTATAATTAACTAGGGAGATTTTTTGTAAAATTTGAAATAGCTTAAATTTCTTATAGTTCAATTTATTGCTTGGTTATATTATTTTGATATTTTTATAATGCAAATAGATTTTATCTCTCTTTTATAGGATTAGTTTCTTAATCTTTTTAGAGTTTATATAGTAAGTTATAATATTTCTTGTTTCTATGATTTTTTTTTAGAGATTTTTGTAGATTTCTTTTAGTTTTATAGCTTTTTTATCTGCTTTTTCAGCTTATTTGCTAAATATTATTTTATAATATGCTATAGGATTATATTTATAGAGTGCATAGAATAGGGATATTTCTATAATGCTTATATCTATGCTATTATATGCGAATTCTGCTAATAGTAATAATTCAATCTAATTATCTTATTTTTAGTTAATATAGCTTTATAGATATTGCTTAATAATCTGATTTATTTATTCTATCTATTTATCTATTTTAGAATAGAATATTATAGATATTTGTTATATTGCTCTAAGTTATTTTATAAGTGAAATCTAGAATTTGGATGCAAATTTCCTATCTCTATTAGAGATAATTTCTTATAATATGCTATGCTTATTTATAATTATCCTAAGGAATATATATGCAAAATCTTCTAATATACTGCTTTCCTTATAAAAGATAAAATATATATATTTGCTTAATTTGCAAATTATTATTAAAATATTATTATATTATATTTTAATTAAAGATTTTCATAAGAAAAATAGCTTAATAATAAAATCTAAGCTAATAGATTATTATATAATATTAAATATTAGTAGAGATTATAATAATTTGTAAAATTTATATTAATTTGCTTTATTCTTATTACAATTATTATATTCTTTGATAATCTTAGTAATTTATTTCTTAAATTCTAAAAGATTCTAATATCTCTTAATTTGCTTATATATTACTCTAATTCCTTAATATCTATAAGCTAATATACTATATATTTCTTTAATATATTTATCTTATTCTGCAGATATTATTTATTCTGGTATTTTGCCTTAGTATTTAATTCTAAGGATAATATTTAATTCTTTATATATATTGATAAGATCTCTATTTTTGCTAATTGTAAAGATATTCTGAATTTTTTCTTTGATTTTATTCTAGTAATTTGCTTTTCTGCTAAGAGCATCTGCTCTAGCATTTTCTTTGCTTTAGATATAAATAATTTTGAAATCAAATTAAGATAGATATTCTGCTTATTTTATTTATTATTAGTTAAGATTTTTTATTATTATAAATATAATGAGATTTTTATAATCTGAAAATATTTTAATTATATATTTAATGCTTATAAGATAATATTTCTATTTCTTAAATGATTTTACTATAGCTATAAGTTTTTTATCTAGTATTTTATATTATAACTCTAGTTTATTGAATTTTTTTGAGAAATTAGCAATTATCTATAATTATTCTTATTTATTATACTAGTTGAGTTTTATATTAAATATATAATCTAATAAGTTTATATAAAGCTTATATTTTTTATTAGAGTTTGATTCTTCTAATACTAGGTTTTAGTAATTAATTTCTTAATAATATTAAAAGCTTAACTTTCTTTCTTTTATTATATAAATAATATTTCCTTTTTAGTGAGATTAGTAAATAATTATATAATATTGCTATATTTGCTGATAAATTATCTATAGAAGTTGATATATCTGAGAAATGCTTTAATATCCCTAATATTCTTTAATTTAGGCTAATTCTTGATTATTTGAATCTTATCTTTTTATATTCTAATATATTCTAGCTTAATTATATATTTGAGATAATTAATTTTCTGGATATAGAAATAGCTTTTTATTAATTCTACTAGGAGATATATATCTTGAAATATCTAGAGTATTTATTATATATCTTATTTATATTTTATAAAAGTTCTAGAGTAGATAAGAATATTATTAAGATAGATAATATATATAATATCTAAGAATTCGCAGAGAATATAATTGATTATTTCTTGGAAAAATGCTAATATATTAGTTAATCCAAAAGATATAATTAGATATTTATAATATCTATAGCAAATTCTAAATGCTATTTTCCATTTTTCTTCTTCTTTAATGCAAATATATATATATGCTTTTTTAAGATTTAATGCTATAAATTATTATATGCTTTATAATCTATCCTTAATTTCTTTGAAAAATAATAATAGATATTAGTTTTTAATAGTGATATTATTAAGCTATTTATAATTTATACAAAGTTGAAATTTTTCATTCTTCTTTAGTATAAATAGGATTAGATATTCTGCTAGTAATTATAATAATTTAATATATTTTTTCTTCAGATTCTTATCAAGATATTCTCTAAATATTTCTAGCTTTGCTTTATCAAAGCTATAAATAGGGAAAAACTATAGTTAAATTTCTTCTTTTAGTAATATTTTGTGATTATATAGGCTATATTCTAGAAATTCTATATTTAGTTTTTCTTAGAATAGTTTTGTAAATTTATAATATTTTTATAATATTCTAGCAAATATTAATATTAGTTTATTCTTTTCTATTTCTGCTATCTAGAGAAATAAGAGATATTATTAAGCATTTTTTCTTTTATTTTCTATTTGCCTTTTCTATAGATTAAAGGCTATATTATATTCTGCTTAGCTTTTATATTTTCTTATAATATCTGGTATTTCTAGTTATAAAATTTCTTTGTAATTCCAGAGTTTATATTTCTGCTATTGCTCTAAGCTGGATTATATCTCTGAGAGTTTACATATGCTTATTATTATATTAATCTGCTAATGCTCTAATATTATCTTTGCAGGTTTATTATTGCTAGATCTTTCTCTATAAGCTATTAGCTTTGCTAATTTGGAGATATCTATAGATTTATTTGAGGCCTTTTTTCTTAAGTATACTTTAGTAATTAAATCTATTTCTTTGCTATTAATTATAATCTTCTTATAAATAATAGCATTATTTTATAAGATTTAGCTAATAATTTAATTGATTTGAGAATTATACTTTCTAAGCTATAGTATTTCTAATATTAGTTTATATTATACTATTTCTATAATATCTAATATAATAGAAATTATTTTGCTATAGATTATAATTAATAGATAATTAATTTCTATATTAATAATATTTTAGCTATAGTTAATATTTATTCTATCTATAATTCTAAATATATAAGTTTCTATTTTCTTATACTATAGAATTTTATCTTTATTAATAATTTGTAAAAATATAAAGTTTCTCTATATGCTATTATCTAATAGTGCATTATATTATTTTCTATTAATTTTAGCTTCAAATATTATATATATTATATTAGCTTCTAGAGTTATATAGAGAGATTATATCTTTAGTTCTAATTATCTATTATTTTTTATAGGCAATTTTATTCTTTTAGAGCTTTTTATGCTGCTTGCTATAAGAGCTTTTTAGCTTCTTTTTGGATATATTTATACTATATTTCCTAGAGATATTATTGATTCTCCTTTTTAAGCTTTTCGATAGTAGCTTATTGCTATTACTAGATCTAATGCTAATCTTTGATTTTTCTTGGATTATAGATATTATATTCTTTATACTTGCAATTCTGCTATTTATTTCTTCTAGTGATATATTCTATAGGAAACTATTCTAATAATTTAATAATTGTATAGCTTAACTGCTAGTTGATTTTAATCTTAAATTTGAAATCTTTCTTAATATAGAGAATTATAGGCTTATTCCCTTTTAGTTTAGTTAGGAACTAATTATTGCTAATTTTATTAGATAGATAGATTATGCAATTATAAAAGATATATAAAATTTATCCTATATTATAGTGGTGGAGATGCCTAAAGGAGATCCTAAGATTTTCTCTATTCTTAGTTAATTAATTATAATATCGAATTTTAGTGATTGCCTATCTAAAGGGAATTCCTAGGATTTAATACTTAGTGTTGAATTATATAGCCTAAGATTATTATTTTTCTTTATTAGTTAAATCAAGAATTTGCTATAGGCTTTATTCTAACTCTGCTATAGTATAATTGTAGTTGAGAGTTTCTGATAATTCTGTTTTCTAATTGCTAATTGGTTATTTAGCTAGTTATTATTTTTATAAGTATTCTCTGAATATTTGTTCTATAATATCTGAGATATCTATATTATTATTGCTAAATGCTTATTTATAGTGCAATCTTATTTTTCTATATTGCTTAGGGAATTATTCTAATGCTTTTTTTTTGCTGAGATATAATATATATTAATTATTATAGCAAGCTATCTAAAATAATTAGTAATAATTAAAGTTTATTATTTGCTTTGAGTTTTGATTAGGGTTAGAGTAATTTGTAGAGTGCTATAGATAATTGTTATAATATTTGCAGGTTATTTCAGATATATAGTAGATCTGGTATTTGATATTTATATAAATGCATTAGTTTGTATATTATATAAGAATATTGATTTATTATTCTACTATATTTGCCTATTATTCTTTTGGGATAGATTGCTATTATAGCTTCCTAGAGTATTAGTATTCTTATATGAAATAGCTATATTTTCTGCAATTAAAGCATTTGATATTGCTATTTATTTATTATTATTTATATTAATAAATTGCATTAATTTCTATTGATTTCGCATATATTATTCTACTATAGGCTATGCTAGAGTATTCCTAATTATTAGATCCTTTGTTATGCTAATATTTTTTTCCTATATTAGATTAGAGATATATAATCTAGGGAATATAGGCTTTCCTTTGTTTTTCTAATCTATATTTATACTATTTATTATTGATTTTTGTAGCAAATATAATAAAATTTACTAATTTTATAGATTATTCTACATATATAAGATTATCTTTGATCTTATTCTTAAGCCTATTATAATATTAGGCGATAAGAGCTATATTATTCTATTGCAAATATAAGAAGACTTTCTGGAATTTTATAATATATTTAGCTATAGATTTGATTTGCTTAAGCTTAAAGAGTTTTCATTTAGCTTTGCATTATTTATCTATATTGCTAAAAATATCCTTAAATGCTTATTCGAGATTATCGAAATTATAGAAGATATGCTTAGTATTCTTATTTTATTTAGGCTTATTATACTTGAAGTAATTCTTGAGAATAAGCTTAAACTAAGTGAATATATCTTCTTTAAATCGGATTCCAGCAAAGATAACCTTATCAGCTTTCTTCAAGAACTTTTTTTCTTTGTAATAGAAATAGGCTTTATACTAGATTAAGAAGGCCTGGAGAGTATGATATTTTTCACTATAGGGTGCAAGAGCTTTTATCTTATAGTAGAACTCTTTGCTATTTGATTTTTGTTTCTCGAGTTCCTTAATATACTTTATAAATGCTTCAATTTAATTAGTAAGATTAATAATACTACTGCTAATAGATTCAGTTGGGATTTAGAAAGCTATTATATTTCTATATTATTCAAGGGATATATATTAAACTATTCCTAAATAAGAATTATTAAAATATAATAAGTATTATAGTAATTCTGAGATTTCTAAATACTAATTAGATTTATGCTAATAAAAGCAATATCAAAATATAAATCCTTGAATATAGAAATATATAAATCCTGAATAAGAGTATAAGTATTTACTGCCTTTAGGGCTATTCAAATATATAATAAATGAATACTTAGATTAATAATTAAAAAGCTATATCCAATAATCTATTTAGTAGTAATAAATATATCCTTATATATTTAGCTCTTTATTATGGATTACTTAGCTTACTATGATCTGCGCATTAGCGATCTAGTGAGTAGCTTATCTAGCTTACTATGATCCTAGTAAGTAGCTTATTTTTTCTATTGTGATCCAACCCTAACCTTTGCTTATATAATCTCTGATGGTTATCTGATGTTGGGTTGTGATATCTGGTTCTTTTACTAGCGGGGCCTGTTCTGTAATCTGCATGTTGGATGGGTTATAACATTATAGTAATATAAATTCCAAAAAAATTAACTGTCTTAAGATTTATTCTAGAAACATTCTATATTAATAATAATAATTAAATATATATTAAAAAAGTAATACTTTAAAATAATTGCAATATTATAAGATCAGTGTAATAAGCACTGCAGTAATCCTGAGATTCCTAAGTACTGATTAGGTTTATGCTAATAAGAGCGATATCGAAATATAAGTCTTTGAATATAGAAATATACAAATCCTGAATAAGAGTGCAAATATTTACTGCCTTTGAGGCTATTCAAATGTGTGATAAATGAATATTTAGATTAATAACTGAAGAGCTATATCCAATGATCTATTTAGTGGTAATAAATATATCCTTATATATCTAGCTTTTTATTATAGATCACCTAGCTTACTGTAATCTGTATATTAGCAATCCAGTAAGTAGCTTATCTGGCTTACTATGATCTTAGTAAGTGGCTTACTTTTTCTATTGTAATCCAACTTTAACCTTTGCTTATATAATCTCTGATGATTATCTGATATTGGATTATGATATCTAGTTCCTTTATTAGCAGGGCTTATTCTGTAATCTGTATGTTGGATAGGTTATAATATTATCTTTCTTCTATTAGTTATTATTTTCAATGATCTTCTGTAAGTATCCTAGCAAGTTCTCTGTATGTGTAGTTATGCTTTTCTAATTCGTTATATCGAATAAAGTTAATAAGTCTCTTTCTCGAAAATCCGAATAATATTTTCAATTTTCTTTGATTATCGATTTCTAAAATTATAAAGTTATGCTTTGCTCTTTCTGTATTTCAAAGAGGCTTGAATATAAGATAATAAAAGGCATAAAGTAATGCTTCTGTTATATTTATTGGGGTTATTTTTGCGATAGTTTTAGGGTTTTAGTGAATGCTTATGAATTTTTTCTTTTTTCTCTTTCTTTTTTTTTTTTTTGTGATTAACTTTGCTATAGTATCCTATATTACTACTGAGCTTAATTGCTTAAACTAAGAGGAGTTAGATATAGAGAAGGCTTTTCTTAGGCTTTAGTTTAAGTTGAGCAAAGCGATAGCTTATCTGATGCGTTTGCAGAAGCAGAAGCGTTTTTTGTATAACTGAGATGCAAAGATAATTAGTTAGGGTTTGTGCTCTCTGGATAAGCTGGATAAATAGGAATATCAGAAAGAGAATGCTTATTATGCTGCTGAATCTGAGGCTATAGCTGAAGTGCAATTATAAAGTGCTTTTAATATAGTAGATTGGGATAGCGCTTTAGGGGGTAGAAATACTGCTAGAGATATAGATGCTGGTTTTAATCCTTCTGCTAGTACTTCTAATAGTTGCTTAGTAGAGCTTTCCTAGTTGTTTATTTCCTAATATTCCCTAATCAAGTTATTGCTAATATTAGCTAGTTTTTTCTATAAGTTTTCGCTGTAATTATAATTTCTTTATTTTATAAGATATTAATATTCTCTCTTTTATTTTCATATATTTAGTATTTATTCTACTTTGTATTATTATTTATCTAATTCTAGATTAATATTATATGCAAATTCTATATTTGCTAGTGCTGATTTAAGAAGTGAGATATAGAAAATTAGATATAATCTTTTGTAGAGAATTGCAAGTTTATAGTTAATTAAGGAGATTTTTTGTAAAATTTGAAATAGCTTAAGTTTCTTATAATCTAATTTGTTGCTTAGTTATATTATTTTGATATTTTTATAATGCAAATAGATTTTATTTTTTTCTTATAGGATTGATTTCTTAATTCTTTTAGAGTTTATATAGCAAATTATAGTGTTTTTTGCTTCTGTAATCTTTTTCTGGAGATTTTTATAGATTTCTCTTAATTTTATAGCTTTTTTATTTGCTTTTTTAGCTTATCTGCTAGATATTATTTTGTAATATGCTATAAAGTTATATTTATAGAGTATATAGAATAGGAATATTCTTATAATGCTTATATCTGTGCTATTATATGCAAATTCTGCTAATAGTAATAGTTTAATCTAGTTATCTTATTTCTAATTAATATAATTTTATAGATATTACTTAATAATCTGATTTATTTATTCTATCTATTTATTTGTTTCAGGGTAAAATACTATAGATATTCATTATATTGCTCTAAGTTATTTTATAAGTAAAATCTAGAATTTGAATATAAATTTCCTATCTCTATTAGAGATAATTTCTTATAATATGCTATATTTGCTTATAATTATTCTAAGAAATATATATATAAGATCTTCTAATATATTGCTTTTCTTATAGAGAATGAAATATATATATTTGCTTAGTTTATAAATTACTATTAAAATGCTATTATATTGCACTTTAATTAAAAGTTTTTATAAGAGAAATAGCTTAATAATAAAATCTAAGCTAATAGATTACTATATAATATTAAATACTAATAGAGATTATAATAGTTTATAAGATTTATATTAATTTGCTTTATTCTTATTACAATTATTATATTCTTTGATAATCTTAGTAATTTATTTTTTGAATTTTAGAGGATTTTAATATCTCCTAATTTGCTTATATATTACCTTAATTCCTTGATATCTATAGGCTAATATGCTATATATTTCTTTGATATATTTATCTTATTCTGCAGATATTATTTATTCTAGTATTTTGCTTTAATATTTAATTCTAAGAGTAATATCTAATTCCCTATATATATTGATAAGATCTCTGTTTTTGCTGATTATAAAGATATTTTAAATTTTTTCTTCGATTTTATTCTAGTAGTTTGCTTTTTTGCTAAGAGTATCTGCTCTAGCATTTTTTTTGCCTTAGATATAGATAATCTTGAAATTAAACTAAGATAGATATTCTGCTTATTTTACTTATTATTAATTAAGATTTTTTGTTATTATAAATATAATAAGATTCTTATAGTTTGAAAATATTTTGATTATATATTTAGCATTTATAAGATAATGTTTTTATTCTTTGAATAATTCTACTATAGCTATAAGTTCTTTATCTAATATTTTATATTATAACTCTAATTTATTGAATTTCTTTGAGAAATTAGCAATTATTTATAGTTATTCCTATCTATTGCACTAGTTGAATTCTATGCTAAGTATATAATTTGACAAATTTATATAAAGCTTATATTTCTTATTAGAATCTGATTTTTCTAATATTAGATTTTTAGTAATTAGTTTCTTAATAATATTAAAAGTTTGATTTTCTTTCTTTTGCTATATAAATAGTATTTCCTTCTTAGTAAAATTAGTAAATAATTATGCAATATTGCTATATTTGCTAATAAATTATCTATAGAAGTTAGTATATCTGAGAAATGCTCTGATATCTCTGATATTCTTTAGTTTAGGCTAATCTCTAATTGCTTAAATCTTATCTTTTTATATTCTAATATATTCTAGCTTAATTATATATCTGAGATAGTTGATTTTCTGAATATAGAAATAGCTTTTTATTGATTCTACTAGAAGATATATATTTTGAAATATCTAGAGTATTTATTATATATCCTATTTATATTCTATAAAAATCTTAGAGTAAATAAAGATATTATCAAAATAGATAATATATATAATATCTAAGAATTTGCGGAAAATATAATTAATTATTTTTTAGAAAAATATTAGTATATTAGTTAATTTAAAGGATATAATTAGATACTTATAGTATCTATAGTAAATTCTAAATGCTATTTTTTATTCTTCTTTTTCTTTAATACGAATATATATATATGCTTCCTTAAAGTTTAATGCTATAAATTATTATATGCTTTATAATCTATCTCTAATTTCTTTAAAAAATAGCAATAGATATTAATTTTTAATAATAATATTATTAAGCTATCTATAATCTATGCAAAGTTGAAATTTTCTATTTTTCTTTAGTATAAATAGGATTAGATATCCTATTAGTAATTATAATAGTCTGATATATCTTTTCTTTAGATTCTTATTAAGATATTCTCTAAGTATTTCTAATCTTGCTTTATTAAGGCTATAGATAAAGAAGAATTATAATTAAATTTCTTCTTTTAGTAGTATTTCATAATTATATAAGCTATATTCTGGAAATTCTATATCTAGTTTTCCTTAGAATAGTTTTGTGAATTTATAATATTCTTATAATATTTCAGCAAATATTAGTATTAGTCTATTTTTCTCTATTTCTGCTATCTAGAGAAATAGGAGATATTATTAAGCATTTTTTCTTTCATTTGCTGCTTGCTTTTTCTATAGATTAGAAGCTATATTATACTCTGCTTAGCTTTTATATTTCCTTATAATATCTGATACTTCTGATTATAAGATTTCTTTATAATTCTAAAGTTTATATTTCTGCTATTACTTTGAGCTAGATTATATCTCTAAGGATTTGCATATACTTATTATTATATTAATCTGCTAATGCTTTAGTATTATCTTTGTAGGTTTATTATTGCTAGATCTTTTTCTATAAGCTATTAGCTTTGCTAATTTAGAGATATCTATAGATTTATTTGAAGCTTTTTTCCTTAAATATGCTTTAGTAATTAAATCTATTCTTTTGCTATTAATTATAATCTTCCTATAGGTAATAGCATTATTCTATAAGATCTAGCTAGTAATTTAATTAATTTAAAGATTATACTCTCTAAGCTATAATATTCCTAGTATTAGTTTATATTATGCTATTTCTATAATATCTAATATAATAGAAATTATTTTGCTATAGATTATAACTAATAGATAATTAGTTTCTATATTAATAATATTTTAGCTATAATTAATATTTATTTTATTTATAGTTCTGAGTATATAGATTTCTATCTTCTTATGCTATAGAATCTTATCTCTATTGATAATTTATAGAAATATAAAGTTTCTCTATATGCTATTATCTAATAATATATTATATTATTTTCTATTAATTTTAGCTTTAAATATTATATATACTATATTAGCTCCTAGAGTTATATAGAGAGATTATATCTCTAATTCTAATCATTTGTTATCCTTTATAAGCGATTTTATTTTTTTAGAGCTTCTTATACTGCTTGCTATAAAAGCTTCTTAGCTTCTTTTTAGATATGCTTATATTATATTTCCTAGAAATATTATTAATTCTCCTTTTTAAGCCTTTCGATAATAGCTTATTGCTATTGCTAGATCTGATATTAATCTTTGATCTTTCTTAGATTATAAATATTATATTTTTTATATTTGCAATTCTGCTATTTATCTTTTCTAGTAATATATTCCGCAGAAAACTATTCTAATAATCTAATGATTATATAGCTCAACTGCTAGTTAATCTTAGTTTTGAATCTGAGATTCTCTTTAATATAGAGAATTATAGGCTTATTCTCTTTTAGTTTAATTAGGAATTAATTATTGCTGATTTTATCAGATAGATAGATTATATAATTGTGGAAAATATATGAAATCTATCCTATATTATAGTAGTAGAGATGCCTAAGGGAGATTCTGAGATTTTCTCTATTCTTAGTTAACTAGTTATAATATTAAATTTTAGTGATTACTTATCTAAAGGGAATTCCTAGGATCTAATATTTAGTATTAAATTATATAGCTTAAGATTATTATTTCTCTTCATTAATTAGATTAAGGATTTGCTATAAGCTTTATTCTAATTCTGCTATAATATAGTTATAGTTGAGAGTTTCTGATAATTCTATTTTCTAATTGCTAATTAGTTATTTAGCTAGTTATTATTCCTATAAATATTCTTTAAATATTTGTTCTATAATATTTAAAATATCTATATTATTATTGCTAAATGCTTATTTATAATATAATCCTATTTTCCTATATTGCTTAAGGAATTATTCTAATACTTTTTTCTTGCTAAAATATAATATATATTAATTATTATAGTAGGCTATCTAAGATAATTAGTGATAATTGAGATCTATTATTTGCTCTAAGTTTTGATTAGGATTAGAATAGTTTATAAGATGCTATAGATAATTAGCGCAATATTTGTAGATTATTTTGGATATATAGTAAATCTAGTATTTAATATTTATATAAATGCACTAATCTATATATTATATAAGAATATTGATTTATTATTCTATTGTGTTTGCCTATTGTTTTTCTAAGATAGATTGCTATTATAGCTTCTTAGAGTATTAGTATTTTTATATGAAATAGCTATACTTTCTGCAATTGAAATATTTGATATTGCTATTTATTTATTATTATTTATATTAATAAATTATATTGATTTCTATTGATTTTATATATATTATTCTACTATAGGCTATACTAGAGCATCTCTAGTTACTAGATCTTTTATTATGCTAATATTTCTTTTCTATATTAGATTAAGGATATATAATCTAAATAATATAAGCTTTCTTTTGTTTTTCTAATCTACATTTATACTATCTATTATTGATTTTTATAGCAAATATAATAAAATCTACTAGTTTCATAGATTATTCTATATATATAAGATTATCTTTAATCTTATCTTTAAATCTATTATAATATTAGATAATAAGAGCTATATTATCCTATTGCAAATATAAGAAAGCTTTCTAGAATTCTATAATATATTTAGCTGCAAATTTAATTTGCTTAAGCTTAAAAAGTTTTTATTTAGCTTTGCATTATTTATCTATATTGCTAAAGATATCTTTGAGTGCTTATTTAAAGTTATCGAAATTATAGAAGATATACTTAGTATTTTTATCTTATTTGGGCTTATTATACTTGAAATAATTCCTAAGAGTAGGCTTAAACTAAGTGAATATATTTCTCTTAAGTTAGATTCTAGCAAAGATAATCTTATTAGCTTTCTTCAGGAACTTTTTCTCTTTATAATAGAAGTAAGCTTTATATTAGATTAAGAAGGCCTAGAGAATATGATATTCTCTATTATAGGGTGTAGAAGCTTCTATCTTATAGTGGAATTCCTTGCTATTTGATTTCTATTTCTTAAATTTCTTGATATACTTTATAAATGCTTTAATTTGATTAGTAAGATTAATAGTACTACTACTGATAAATCTAGTTAGAGTTTAGAGAGCTATTATATTTCTATATTATTTAAGGGATATATATTGAACTATTCCTGAATAAGAGTTATCAAAATGTAATAAGCATTGCAATAATCCTGAGATTCCTAAGTACTAATTAGGTTTATACTAATAAGAGCGATATCGAAATATAAGTCTTTGAATATAGAAATATATAAATTCTGAATAAAAGTGCAAGTGTTTACTGCCTTTGGGGCTATTCAAATATATAATAAATGAATACTTAGATTGATAACTGAAGAGCTATATCCAATAATCTATTTAGTGGTAATAAATATATCTTTATATATCCAGCTCTTTATCGTGGATTATCTAGCTTACTGTGATCTGCGCATTGGCGATCCAGTGAGTGGCTTATCTGGCTCACTATAATCCTAGTGAGTGGCTTACTCTTTTCGTTGTGATCCAACCCTAACCCTTGCTTATGTAATCTCTGATGGTTGTCTGATGTTGGGTTGTGATACCTGGTCTCTTTACTGGCGGGGCTTGTTTTGTGACCTGCATGTTGGATGGGTTATAATAATCAGAGATCCAGAATATAGCAAGAAAGGGAAACTACTAGCTTTCGAAATATTAATAGCTAGTATAACTTTTCTAATTGCAAGAATTCAAGCTAGAAAAGAAACTTCTATTCTATAATAGGAGTAGGAAACTTAAAATAAAATACCAAAAATCTCTAATATCTAGCGATAAGATGGTATATACTCTATCAGTACCTATGCCCTTTAGGAGGCCCTGGATAGGGAGCAGAGTGCAGTTATCCTATTTAACTAGATAGTTACTTTGTAATTATTTGGACAGGATGTTAAAATAAGAACAAAAACACAAACGCCCAGCACTTGACTATTGAGCCTGGAAGAACTAGGACGGGTCGAGTGGGGCCCACTGTCAAACCCTCCTCGCACAGTTGCAGTAATATTAACTACTCTAACATGGCACGATAGATATTAAATAGGCACAGGGATTTGGTTTTCGTAAGGTTTGCCTGATGACGGGGCCTATAGAAATGATCTGAGTGCTTGTCTTTCTGCATTCCCTCGACTTTGTTTCAGCTTATATGTTGCGAGCAGCGCCGCTCTCTTTTTCATACCATACACTATCTGAATACAAGGAAATCCAGTTTCTGCGACTATTTTCTTCTTGCTACACTGCTGGCTTTCTCCGCGCCGTGAAGGTGAGTTGCAATGCGCCTGGATTGGCTGTGAAGGAATCCGTCATGTCGGCCCATACGTGGCTGCCGTCCTCGCCTGTAGCGTAACTAATATGGAAGCTCGAGAGAAGCATGCTTAGGCAGAGTCGCACCTCCATGAGGCCCAAGTTCTTGCCGGGACAAGAATGACGGCCTGTTGTAATTTGGGTCAGCACAGAAAGAATGAACTGAAGATCTAGAACGAAGATTGGAACTGGATAAGCATACCGTTGTTAAAGGGATTGAAGGCGCGCTTGTCTTTGATCATCTCCGGCTTGGTTGTCCACCGCTCTGGCACAAACTCTGTGGCGCGCTCAAAAGCGCTTTCAACTGTTTCTGTTAGTGGCGAAGTGACAAGGGACGGGGATTACTCTTACGGCGACTGATGGTGTATCGCGGCGCTACTATTGTCGTGTATGGTGGGATGACGGTATCGCCAATGGTGACGGGCTCGTCTGTCGTCATCCTGATGCCGCCTGTTGGGACAACAGGGTATAGGCGCATGACCTCGTTGAGGATTGCATTCAGGTTGGTCAGTTCCGCCAAGCCCTCGGTATCATACCACGCGCTCAGCGTGTCGATCTCTCCCCGCACCATTTCCTGCATCTTCATATCGTTGGCGAGCTCGTTGAGTGTAAAAATCAGGGTCGTTGCGACAGTATGGCTGCTTCTGTTAGCTACTGGCTTGCGCCGCTCACCGTGGATAACTAACCTGCCGGCGATGATCATGGCGAATGCATCTCCGTAGAGGTTGTTGATGCTGACTGTGTCATCCTTCCTCCGCTCCGCTTCGATCATCCAGTAGCTAACGTCCGTCTTTGCCGAGTCACTCTCCAATCGATCCTCCATTATGCTCTTTGAAAGCTTGACCAGAGCAGCCCAGAGCAGACGCGATTTAGGCAAGAAGGTAAAGGCAACATGAGCAAGCCACGGGGCCGGTGTCACCGTACCCAAAATCCCCATGCCATTGCGGAGCAGTTGCACAAGGCCGGACCATTCGTGCTTTTCAAGCATGCCAAACGATTTGTTAAAAGCCAGCTCACCCATGGTGTCAGTTGTGAAGTAGGACATCCACTCGGTAACGTTGAGTGACTGGCCTTGGCGCTCCTGAAAGGCCTCGCCCATCTTGTACAACGCGCGCAGTACAACATTCTTCTCGTCATGGACAGCTGGGAGTCTTATCAGCTATGCTGTATTATGGTTGAGATTGCCAGGACTTACTCTTGACACTGAGCGCAGTGTTCCACACTTTCCGCCTCGGTGCGTAGCCTGCCTTCTCGCGCACCGAGTTGATGGCGACCATAGGATACAGCATGTCATACCACGGTGCCTTAATGCACGTGGTCCCCGTACCTCCAATGACCTCGAATACCTGAGGGTGGGAGACCGTCAACTCACCAGGACCTTATCTTGCGTTAGTAATCTGAGCTAGAGCCTTTCCTTTCGATCGACCACTTACCTGTGCGGACAAAGGGTCCATATTCGTGGTACAGCTTGTCAAGTAGCAGATAGTTCTGCTGGCTTGGCGCAACCCTGAAGACGTGCCACAGCTTCGAGATTCTCCACATGAACGGGCCAGGGAAGGATCGTAGCGGATGAAAGGCCAGCCGATAAACGGTCATGCTCGCGAAGAGGGCGCTGAGGAAGGATGCTGCCGCAGTGCTCGTCTCCTTCAGCGCATGCCCTTCGCCATATCGAGCACGCAGCGCCAGGCCGACGAAAAATAGCAGACAGCCAAGCTGCACATATCTTGGTGCTCGCAGGTGGTGCTCGTCGCGGATGAAGATCAGGTTGTGTGAGAGCAAGCCGGCCAGAGCGCAGGCGATGGCGAGCTCGGTGTAAGGCGCCATACTTGCTAACGCAGATGTAAATGCTGCAGATGCTAGAATAAGAAACTACTCGACGCAGTCAATGGCAAAGGGTGTGTGATTGAAAAAATAACGCGGAAACTATTAAGGACCTGGGATAAGGCAAAGAGCTACACCGCGCTGACATATGAATATCCGCAGCGTCGGTCAGTTGATATACAAACGATTACCGACTTAATACTTGACAACCTATATGCATATTTTAGGCCTTTCATTATGTACGAAATGTGAATTCTTATAAGATAATTAATTCAATAATAATATAGCAAAAGACGAAAGACGAAACAAATATTCTCTCTAAAATAAAATAACAAGTAAAAATCTAGTCTTCTAACGAAAATGCGAAGTTTTATATTAATAATAATTATATTAAAATTATAAGATTATAAAGATTTTATCTTTTTTATTTTATTTTTTATCTAAACACTATCAGGAATATTCCTATTATTATTTTCCGATCTGTAATGTTATTAATGCTAATACTTATATATAAGGTATATACTAATTCTATACCTTTCCGGCCTCCTTTGCTATTCAATCAAAAGGAGAGCGAATTTATTGCATTGCTAGTACTGATCAAGGCGACAGGGAGGGAGACATGGGCGCAGTGCAATCACACCCACGGCCCCACACACACAAATCCCACATGCGGCCGACAAATTGAACTTGGGTTTATATTGTCACCGCATTGCACTATACCGTTCATGACCTTTCCTAAGGATTCACTACTCGAGGGTCATCATCCTCCTCTTCCCGCCACGTTCGCCCCCAATGTCACCAATATCTTCATGGTAGCAGCGGCCAAAAGGGGAACCAGGGCCATGCGGGCATCGTTCCCTTGTCACCAACCTCTTCATCTTTCTCCTTCTCTCGAGGCTAACTCTGCAACACTCGCTTCTCCATTCTTGCTTACACACACTCTTTTGGCGGCCTTGAGCAGTTCCGAGACTTGGCTTAGACACAGCTATCATCCATCATTCTTCACGTTCGACGTGTCAAGTCTTTTCGGGAAAGAGCTAGATAATGGAGAACATCGATATATACACGACACCAGCTGGTTCGGCCCCTCCCGGGTATACGGCTGGCATCTTGGAGACGCCCTCGCAGCAGCCGGGGCTTGTGGCAGCCGCTGCAGTCTGCTTGACGCTGACGGCCGTCTTCGTTGCCATCCGCATATTCACAAAGGCATTCGTGATTCGCGCTGTAAAAGTTGAGGACTGTAAGACTTTCGTCCCGTAGTGTCGTTGGGCTGTTGGTGTGAGAGCTTGCTGACAAACTCTACTTCGTGCAGATGCTCTCCTGTTCGCTGAAGTTGGGCTTGCAGCCTTTGTCGGGGTCATCGTCACCAGCGGCGTCCACGGCCAAGGGCGCCATATTTGGAATGTTTCCATCGCAGGTGTCATGGCCGTTGCCAATTTCTCCAATATTTCCGAGATCTTATACGGGCCAACAATGTTTGCAGCAAAATTTTCCGTGCTCAAGCAGACGGAGCGCATCTTCTGTGGCACCAAGCATGACTCTGTCTATTGGTGGATTCAGGCTATGATCTGGGCCAACGGCTTGTTCGACTTGAGCATTTTTATCGCCTTTCTTTGCGCCTGCGTACCGCGTGAGAAGCTATGGGACACGACGCTGCCCGGCACCTGCATCTCTACCAACGGCTCTATCATCGCTACGTCGATCATCAACATCGTCTCCGACTGGTCTGCTTTGATACTGCCGCTCATCGTCATCCGCCGTCTACAAATGGACACGCGCCGCAAGATTGGTGTCATGGCCATCTTCGCTGTCGGTCTGCTTGCTTGTGTCGCCAGTATCGTGCGTCTCGTGTACTCCGTGCAGCTCACGCAGACAGCGGACGAGACGTGGGCAATCGACCCGGTCGGCATCTGGGCGTAAGACTCCACTTCCTCTGTGGTACGGATCTTGGATTGCTAATGGAACTTTCAGTTTTGTTGAATTTACTACCGTCATCCTCTCAGGGTGCTTTCCAATCCTGCCTAGGTTCATCCAATTCATCCGCTACGGCCGCGCCGGGGCTCCGTTGCACAGCACCGCCAAACGCTCCTACACCCTGGACAACTCGATGGCCTCGAAGAAGAACCGGCCGCTGCCTCTGGACTCGCTGGGCAGTAGACACGACGACAATCTTCCACGCAAGTACATGGAAATCCGCGACCAGACGTCAGCCGTTTGAGCGGCTTGTGAGATGTCATTTGACCCTCTCGCATACGAGGGGGGAGACTTTGTATTTATAAGCATTTTGAGAACACATCTATACAATATCCCGACGGTCAGTATAAGCATTTTGAGAACACATCTATACAATATCCCGACGGTCAGTATATGCGAAATAAAATGTGTTTGTTTGACTTCCCCCAAGAGAAGCTACGTCGACACGGCTGAATAAGGCTGGAGCGAGGTTTTTGGCCGGCCAGCTTTTTGTTTTTCACATTGGAAGTGGACATGGAAAACTGAGAGAAAGCAGGTTCTATTGCTAGACACTATGTATATATAAGACTATGTAAAAATTGTAGCATTCACTCAAATACTAGGATGGATTTTTTATAAAGTGCCTAATCAATACAGCGGGGGGATAAACAAAATAAGAAAACTGCTACAAAACTGCGACAGAAAAGTCCTTTGGATCTGCGTTGCTGAGAAAGCTTTTGTATATGTACATATGTATACCGAGGTACATTTCATCCTGTGAGATATACTCATTGCCACACCGTTCCGGCCGACCCCGCCACCTTTTTCCACGTCCGTAGACGCCTCCGACCCGCTAGACGCACGCGTAACAGATATTTACTCATGTTGTCGCTGCTGCCGCCTGCTTGGGCTGCTTCGCATGGCTAATAGCCATGCTCGACAGCAAAGCAAAACCCGAGACGGCGGCGTAAAAGATCCACATGCGCTGGAAGCCAAAGTTGACCGCTGATAACACCTTGGCCGCTTGAGCGGCGCTCAATTCCCACGTGGTGATCTCTTGTGCCACGGAGATCGTGTCTCCGCCAGACAGGCGCGAGATCAGAGCGTCGGGGATGCCTGCTGCGCGCAACGCACCACTCTGCGAACCCAGCGTGTTCTGCAGTATGCTCTGGCCAATCACGAGACTCACGGCATTAGCAAGCATGCGCACGAACTGAAAGGCTGACGTGCCTGCTGCCACGACCGCCGGCTCCAGGTGGGCTTGCAGAGCAAGCAGTGGGGCGTAGAAATTAAGGCCGATACCGATGGCGGCGATAATCTGGAAGCAGACGATGCGCCACCAGTCTTGCACGTCGGCAAAGGTAGTGAAGAGGGCGCAGCCCAGGGTCATTGCGGCCAGGCCGACGCGGATTACGCTGACATAATGCCCCGTGCGCTTGATGAAAGCTCCCGTTCCGACGCAGAAGACGCTAAACGGGATCGCAAGGGGCAGGAACCAGATGCCGGACTGCAGCGAGGTTGCGCCGAGGATGGCTTGAAAGTAAAGCGGGATGTAGAAGGCGGTGGCGATAAAGGCAAGGCTTTGACAGAAGCAGACCAGTAGGGCAGCGGCGTTGGAGCGCTGCGTGAAGATAGAAGGCGGTACCAGCGGCCTGGCAGAGACGCGCCATTGCACGAGGCCGAAGGCAATGAGGCATAAGGTCCCCAGGACGATGAGGGTGATAGGCAAGGCAGAGGACCATGGCGTCAGAGTTCCACCGGATTGCAAGCCGACAAGGAAAAGCGTGGCACCAGCGCTGATCAGAGCGATGCCAGGCCAGTCGATGGTCCGAACACCCGCGACAAAGGGAACTTTCTTGGTCTTTGTCTGGAGGCAAAGAGCGATGGATAAGAGCGCTGCTGCAATACACGGCACTGAAGATGATGAGCTTTGCATAGTCTAGTTGTCGATAGATGATTATTCTCACAATTGATCCAAAATATCCACCGCCACGATAGTCTCTGGGTCAGGGCGCCAGCGATGAGCGGCGCAAAGGCTACAGCAGTAGCCCATACAGCCCCCAATAGGCCGAGGTACTTAGCCCTGCGCTTGAAGTCATACAAATCTGCCACGCAGATGTTCGCAAGTACGAGCGAACCGCCAGTCCCGACACCGTGCAGCGTCCTTGCAACGACCAGCATAGGAGAGTTGACGGCGAGCGCAGTGAGCAGGCTGGCTACGAAAGCAAGTGCGCTGGCTGCCTGCAACAGAGGCTTACGGCCCCAGACGTCGCTAAAGCGGCCCCAGATGGGTACGGTGACACATTGTGCGAGTAGATACGAGGAAGGAATCCAGGCGTAGAGAGAGTTCGATCCGTGAAAGTCGTGCGTGATGCTCGGCAGTGCCACTGTCATGGCGACAGTGTCCATTGCGCCTACAAAGACAACCATAGCCAGGGAGCAGAAGACCAGAAGCAGTCTGCCCTTGGAGAATTGCTCCGATATTGGCAAGGGGGCTTGAGGCGTTTGAACGACTGTCGATGTCAGCGTTGGCTTCTCGATTTCGCCGCTGCATGTTTCTGCCTTGCTCAAGAGCGACATCTTGGTGGGACTCGAGGTACAGTCCAGCAATGAATGCAGTGTTTCATAGAAGGTGAAATGCTCGCCGTAGAGCGTTCTGTCAGGAACGTCTCTCCTCAAAAAGTCACAGCTATGCCGGGGCTATGTGCTCATGTAGCTTAACTGAGAAAAAATGCTATGCGTACGCGAGAAGAAGGTTTTAATCCCGATTGATGTATATTTTTATTTATTTTATCTATACAATATAATATCATTTAAAATTTATATTAAAAGTTTTAAATATTTCAAAAGCAATACTTACATTATAAATATAAATTTATATATTGCATAATAACATAAATAGAAAATCAAACCTTTTAAAGGGTTTTATATATTATATATTATAAGCTTACCCGCGAAGGCCACCTGCACCTCGCTTGGCTTCAGAGGCGGCCTTGTTCATGATTGGTTACTTAATCACTTGGCCCATTATAAGCACGAACGGAAATTCGGCATGCTACCTCATTATCACCCTGCAACTTACACGTAGCACCCCATGCATAGATGACTGCAGACTGGGCGGCGAGGCTTCCGACTTGGAAGGTCCTTCTTTCCAGCCCTTGCTTTGCTGACGTCGATCATATACAGAAAAAGCTTGCAGTGCCTGTGGATGACAGGAGGTGCAAGTCGTATTTGAATCCTTCTGCAGCCAACGTGATGGCCCCCTCAAAAGTGCATAAAGCAAGGTACTTTTTTCTAGCCCTTGCTAAGGTGACTTTGACTACACATAGAAAAGGGTTGTAGTGCATGTAGGTGATAGCCCCCAGAGTCGATGAAGGGGAGGAGGAGCCAATAGTATCTGCAGATTCCCAATGCCAACCCCGCAGTCAAGGACTTCCCCCTCCTGCCGTCACCGTGGGAGCATGGACAAAAGTAGATATATGGAGGTAGTGCCGCGATAAAGCCGATTGAGACACAGCACGCGATGACGATCGCCTTAGGATCTAGTCTACCACGCTTCCTCTGACCTAAGCGGAAGTTCGGACACCAGTCCTTTATTCTCTCTGTGGGTGCGAGACCTACAATGGCGTTATCTTAATAACTCCGACGGTCGAGAGAACTATGTTTACAATATTACTCTCAATAATCTCACAACAGCTTACATATGCAGAGTAAGGACAGCATTATCCTCGGTACCACGTTATATATGGTTAGGTTGACGAGTAGTGCAGAGATCGGCTCGCAGTCAGAGGCAAGAAGTACATCGTTACCATCCACAAGTTCCAGACACGAAACGTAATCTTATCCGCCATTACCGACCTGCAGCTGAGAGTTCGTACGGCTACTGTCGCTCCGAGGACAACGGGTGCTGCGTATCCTAGGCATGTCAGTCCCCAAAAGGATGGACCGAGGATGCTGAATGCCGACACGAAAAGGGCAATGGTCCATCGGCTTGTTTTGTCTCCAATAGTCAGCGGTACGCTCTTCCTGCCGCGCAGCCGGTCCCCCTCTTGATCAGCCATGTCCTGACTGTGCACAGATGTCAGCACCGTAGCGCCAATCATGGCAAACCACGAGATTGCTGTCAGAGACACAGGCAGTGCTCGTCCTAAGGCCACTTCCATCGCTCCCGATGCGTAACAAACGAAGCCGCATGCGTTGATGAAGTTGCGTATGAGGAAATGCGTATCTGAGCCCCCAAAATCGTTGTACCAGACGCCAAGGAAGATCAGGGCGACGCACTGTCGAAAACCCCCAGCGCAGATGCTCGTTAGAACTGCCACGGGATAGAGGGATAACATCCAGTTCTTGGCCTGCTCACTTTCGACCCGTCGTGATGGCAGCGGCCTCCAAGGTTTGTTCGCTGCATCTTCGAGCACAGCACTTGGCTGTCTCTGGTTGTCGATGGAAAATGGCAGGAGGTTTATCCACGTCCACCATAATACGATGGGTGTGCGAAGAAGAATGTGTAGGTCGCTCGGAGTAGTGAGGTGATCAAAATTGAAAGCATCTGCGGAAAGAGCATGCACGAGTCCAAACACGGTTTTTGGGCCGACAATCGTCTTGAGGTCGCTGAAGGTGAAGAGCCATATGGACAGAAGGTCGAAGGAGCACTGGCTAATGGCGCCGTCGAGTTTCTTCTTCAGAGAGTATGCGGATGAAGTTCGTTCTTCGTTCTGAATAGACATGGTAATGATAATGTACGTGATTGCTGTAGTTCCAATAGTAACTGAGATTTCAAAACTTGTAGAACATATGTATGTGAGTTCGTGAGAGTCGAGGCAGCCGCAACGGCCCTTAAGCAACCGTTGCGAGGCTGGAGTGCCTTATCATAGCAGCAAGATCCATTACAGTGTAATTCACGATCCCTGCGTTAAACTCCGATTTTCAGTGATGAGAATTGTCACGCCAGAATGTCTACCGAGGCTCTGTGCGCTCCTTGAGCGTAGGATCAAGGAAGACGCGACGAGGCCGGGAATTCTGCATGAAGGAGCTGCACTACAGCAGCAAGGAACAGTGTCTCCTGCACTGCAACAATGGGGCCATAAACGGAATTTAAAGGGAAGAGAAGGAGGGGGCCAATCTCTTATTGAACCGGAACTTGAGCGCAGTTGCACAAGAGGACTGCGCCGGAGCGTATCAAAGTACAACAGCGCGTTGGGGGCTGAAGGATAGGGTAGAAAGCTTGCTTTAGGCCTGCTCAGAGGGCTAAAATTTGAAGGCAATTATAATCCTATATGAGACGAGCAAAGCCAAGGTTGCTGAGGCTAAACTAATATCTATTCAATATTATTTTCTAAACCAAAAAAAGAAACAAAAGCAAGAAAAACGTATTCTTTTATACAAATAAAGCATTATACTTATAAATTCTTAGAAAGTTTTATAAAAGAAATTAGCTCATATTATATTTTTTAGTTTAAAAAATCCAATTATTATACTCTTTATATATATACATATATGTAAATATTGTAATAAAGTCAGCTTTCAGAATATTTAATTTCAAAAAACATGAATTATTTATATTTAGCGTATTATTACTCTATAACTTTTATCTAAAAGAATACCTGCGGGTCTTAGTCAGGAATCCTTCCCACCCTCTTCACTGAGACCCATGGGTAATGCCTTTAACGCGTGAGAAAAGAGGTGTGCGGGTTTCCCCTCTTAAGAGCGTAAGCACGTTTTCGCGACCCGCGGCTACTCGCAGAGTAAATCGGTCCTGTCTGCTCCGAAGTTATTAAAGCAACTGGTTTTCTTCTTCTTACTCTGCGAGTGGGATAAGTTGCACTGCCTTGACATTCAATCTAGCCTCATGATGACTCGAGAATACCCTCCGTACGCATTCGGCAACCGGCTTTTGGTTGAGACTGCACTCGATCTGGCAGACTCTGATCCGGGTCGAATCTATGCTGCTATACCCAAGACCAATAATCTCGCAGTCGATGGATTCAGAGATGTCACTTTTCGGGACGTGAAGCGCATGATTATGTGGCTGGCAGGCTGGATTGAAGAAGCCTGGGGCAAATCATCAGATCATGGAACAATCGCCTATCTGGGAGTGCCCGATCTACGCCCTTCTCTTGGCTTCTTTGCGGCGGTGATGAGCGGCTACAAGGCGAGTTGTTCTCGTGCACGATCTTTGTAAGGCATAGACTAACACGGCGTAGTATTTTCCTCCATCGCCTAGAAACACAGCAACAACAAACGCAAGCCTACTCGAGCAAACAAAATGCTCAAAGATCATCTATGGGGCAGAGGTCAAGCCTCTGGTCGACCAACTATGTCAGTTGACAGGCGCATCTGCGCTTCAGGTGCCATCACTGGATGAATTGCTCGCCACAGAGCCACGAGAGTACACATACTCGAGGAAGAATTTTGAGGACGCCAAGAATGATCCGATCCTCGTCCTGCACTCTTCTGGCTCGACGGGGCTGCCGAAGCCAATCGTCATGACGAATGGTACCTTCGCAGCCCTTGATAATGAGAAGACGCTGCCCGGTGTAGAAGGACGGACGAAGCGGGATTACTCCATCTGGGACTTTGAAGGAGGGGGCAAGTTCTTCACGCCAATGCCCTTTTTCCATCTATCGGGCTTCTTGACGCTCGTTATCAACCCAGTCTTCACGGAAGCATCGACCCCAGTCATCGGCCTTCCGGGTGCGCTACCTAATGGTGCCCTGCTCAAGGAGGTCTTGAAGCAGCAGAAGATCAGGGCGATGTACATCCATCCTTCCATGGCTGAGCAATTGCTGGCCGAGCCTGATGGTATCGACTACTTCAGGGGCATCGACTTTGTCTGTTACACTGGGAGCCCGTTCTCCCCAAGCGCTGGCCAACAGCTTGTCCAAGTGACCGACCTCGTCCCTCTCTACGGCTCGACAGAGGCTTTTCAAACTCCACAGCTAGTGCCAGATAAGGAAGACTGGGCGTACATGGAGTGGAACCCACACTTCAAGCACGAGATGCAACTTGCCGAGGATGGGCTGTACGAAATGGTCCTGTTCGCCGACGCGTCGACGGAGAAACGCTCAGCCCTCAACCACAACTGCCCTGGCGTGTCAGAATGGCGCACACGCGACCTCTTCCAGGCACACCCGTCCAAACCGAACCTCTGGCAATACTACGGCCGACGCGACGACGTTATCGTCCTTTGGGATTCGCACAAGTTCAACCCGATACAGTCAGAATTGGTCATCGGAGCTTGCAAGTCGCTCAGTGGCGTTCTGATCATCGGCAAGGGCCGGCGGGAGCTTGCGCTGATTCTGGAGGCGAGAGCGGACCACGGTGGCGACGACGAAGCACTCATCGATGAGGTGTGGCCTCTCGTGGAGCAAGTCAATGCGCAGAATTCGCAAAACAACCAGATCGATCGATCCAAGATACTCGTCATTCCTCCAGCGACATTCATCCGTGCTGGCAAGGGCACGGTGATCAGAAAGCTTTCGGAACAGAAGCTGCAAGCGCAGATAGACGAGCTGTACGCAAAAGGCAGGGAGGCATGATCCAGCCAATTTTCAACCCTCTCCCTCCCATCACCCCCCCTTTGGAGCAGGTCATCTGGCACGTAGACTTGAGTCCGCAATAGCTAGTCACTAAGGTAACGGCATGGTTGCCCATGGTCTGTCCCAGAAAAGAATCCGTCGGACTATATGGTATTATCCATGATTTTTCTTCTTTGGAGATCGGCTTTATTTACATCTTGTCACGGGCAAAGAGACCAACAAGGCCCAGAGAAACGTCTTTCCCTTTTCATTTCGTTCTTTCGTTCCCGGTATGTATAGAAACATTACCATGAAAAACTCGAATTGCCACCGACTCCGTTTTTCTCATGCCAAAGCTCAATAAACGTTGTATTTCCGCAAACAAGGAATATCATCAATCCCTTTTTGTACGCCAGAGGTTTTAAGCTTTAAATAAGTTAAATACGTGGGCGCTTTCCAAAGCACGATAGCATCAAAGATCTCATCGTGCCATTTCCTTCTTTTTTTCCCTCTCCTTTTTTTTTATTATTTTCTCTTTTCTTTCTTGCATGGTTGATCGTTGATCCGGAAAGGACGCATTCCGCGCCTACATGTGACCTCGCCCGCGTAGCATGTAACACGGGGGTCCTCTGGCTTACTTTATAATAGGCCAAACGAGAAGTCAATCAAGAATCGAGCTCCTCTAATGTAATCCTAAAAGGTGGAAGAAAGGTGCCTTCCACCTTCTGTACACTCTGATCAGAGTGGTATTTAGCATTTCTTGATAGGTTAGCAAGGAAAAAAAAGGTGGCAGTGTTGCTGCTTAGGATTTAAAGGTTGGAATCGAATATATATTATTATCTCTTCTTATTGCCCCTTATTACTCTTGAAACGAAGTGATCAACTGGTTATATATGCAATGCTACCTCCCTTCGAGTCTGTCGATAGCATAACTTCGGCTCAAATTTCCTATAGTTGATGCGATTTTCATATTATTATTCTTTTCCTAGCCTGTTACTCGCTCTCAAAGTTGGATAGACTGGGTCAGAAAGGGTTCCATTGTCCAATATTATCGGCATCGTCCCAAATGCGAGGCCCTCATGAAGTCAAGCCTTGAAGAGTACGTATCACGTGTCCGTGAATAAAGACATCAAATCGTTAAGCCCTTCTTGAAATCTTGGTATAACAGTCGCAAAGACAATAATGAATCCTGATGTTGTTACTATTGCGTCTTCACTATCCAGTGGAAGTGTGCGTGCGAAGGAATTACCCCTTGGCTGAAGTCGTCCTCTCGAAAACGTTCTCCCTGCTGGGGTTCTGTTGGCTCTCCAAATCTTAGTCCTGGGACTGTATATTCATCAAGAAGCCCCGTTTCCGTGAAGAGACATTACGCTTCCTGCGCCATTGGCTCTGGGGCCTGTCCAAGTAGCTTGGCAAGATCTGTAAGATAAACGCTGTTCACCTGACTCAGTGTTCACATCATATGAGATGCCATGGTCTGGGCCATATTGCGTCCATCTAATTAGTGGAAGGTTTTCTTGGCCATCCATCACATTGGGTCGAGAGTTTGCGTGCTAGAATGATACAACAAAGCCTTGAGTATGCAAAAGAAAGAGACTACAGCCCGGAGGAGCCTACTCGCCAGCAAACGTATACACTGGCTTCTTATAAGCCAGCATTATATCATGCTACGCATACAAATAGCCAAAACACTAGGGTGTTGTGGCCTCTGCTCATTGGTCTCAGCATAAGTAATAAATGGGAGACTGCGTGGCAATTAGTCTAATTACATTCAATTGCCAAGAAGTAACGTCTGCTCGCTTGTACTACTGTCGTATTTCTCATTTGCTATCAAGATTGCTAACTGAACTGCTAGGACCGAACTGTGTGGAACGCTGGTTATCATGTCTCCGCGTCATCATCACCAATCATTTCGTCGTCCAGGAAATCTTCATTGTCATGACTGTAATAATCGGGAGACTGAGCCTCTTCGACGATTGACGAGCCAGGGCCAGTTTCTGGTTCCTCTGCGGTGACTGCCCTCGTATATTTGCCGTCGTCCTCGACATCCCTTTCTACGCCTGTTGGGAAAAAGCCGTGAAACGGGTGGATAGTGTCTTTGAAACCATAGCACTTGAAGCATAGTGCCAAGAACGGGCAGGTCTCACAAGAATACCAAACCCCGAAAAGAGTCTAGAGATTCAGATATTTTGCATAAGAACGTCGAATTAGTAGAATGAAGGGAGTGGATTGGCCCCAGTAAGGCAACGTGGTTTCAGGCTTAGGCATATATGTATATATGGACACATATATATGCACATGTGCTCAGGTAACTCACCAGGTAGCAGCAATCGCAAAAGCCATGGCCCTCCTCTCCTTTCTTCCGCGGAATGAGCGAGAACTTGCTCTGCTTTTCGGGGACGGCGGCGTCTAGGGCCTCGGCAAGCTCGCACGCGCCGTGATACGTGGCAATGTCGCCGGCAGACCACTGCTGACTGTGATTGGTGTTATTATAGCTGCTGTTACTGCTCCACCCCTCCAGCCGAACCCGTCCTCGAACCGACGGGTCGGCGCCCTCACGCAGTAGTATCTTGGCTATCTCGACGGCGCGTATGTCCCGGTTGTCGTCGTCCCACGTGTACACCTCAGCAGCCCTGGCGAGCCACAACAAGGGCGTCCAGTCGTCGTCGTCGGCCACATCCACTTTGTAACCCACCGCCCGAGTCTTCTCCAGCACGTAGAGGACCAGGTCGTCCTGGCCGCTGAGGACGGCATAGTGTAGAGGCATGCGGCCCAGCTTGTCCTTGGACGCGAAGTCTTGATCGGCGGCGCTGAGCGCCCTGACGGCCGCGAGGGAGTTGTAGCATGCCAGGTGGAGGGGCCAGCGGCCTATGGCGTCTAGCTTTTGCACTTCCGCACCCTTGATAATCAGAAGCTTGATGATATCCCCTGAACACGTGAGGCTCGCGAGGTGTAGAGGGCACGCGTAGCCTGCGGCCGCGTCACTGGAGCCGTTGACGTCGACCATGCAGTCTTCGACGAGATACCTGATGATGACCTCTTTCTCTGGTGCCGAGTTTGAGCCGACGTGGACGCACGCCTGTGAAAGAGGGGTACCCATCCAGTTCTCGCAGAAGAGGTCGGTGTTCGCCCCGCTGTTGACCAGCAGCCTGACGGTGTCCAGCGGGCCCAGCCTGCACGTGGTGTGTAGCACAGTGCCGATGTTACCGGAAGTATTGATAATTTCGGCTGCGCCCGGCCTCGACAGCATATAGTGAACAGCTTCCCAGTTAAGATTCTCCGCGGCCGTTGTGAGCGGTGAGATTCCGGACTTGTTCAGGACGTTCAGCCTGGCGCCCGCGTGGGAGAGTAGCGCGAGGGATGACACGGGCGTGCTAGCCGTGACAAAATGAAGAATGGTGTTTTGGTCAGTGTCTCTCCACTCTAGGTCGGGCCGGAACTCTAGAAGGACGCGCAGGGTGTCCTCGAACCCGCGAGACAGTGCCAGACCGACAACCGTCACCCCCTTCTCGTCAGCGTGGTCGACGCTGGCGCCGGCCTCGAGGAGCAGACGGACAGAGGCCTCGGAGTTGGCTTCTACCGAGGCCCACAGAGAACCAGCCATGGCCGAGCGCCTCTCCTCCTGTTTTCTGCTGCTGCTTAGCATCATGCGGAGGCATTCGACCTGCCCAGTCTCTGCCGACATCGCGAGCGGTGTGGTACTGGCCTCGTGCCTCAGTGTCGGGTCCACGCCCGCGTCGAGGAGGATGCGAACGACCTCAGGCTGGTCATACGCGGCGTGCAGCGGCGTCCACCTTCTCTCCCCAGGGTCCGACACAGTCAGGTTAGCCCCGGCGTCCACCAACATCTTCGCGATAGCCGGTGTGCCGCAGTAAGCGCTGTAGAAGAGCGGTGTCAGCCCTCCCGAGTCCTTCGCATCCACTTCGGCTCCAAGTTCGATGAGGGTCTTGGCAATCCTAGGCATATGCTCCGAAGTCTGGATGGCCGCCAGGTGCAGCGCTCTTCGGCTGCGGGGCCCGTTGCCGTCCTCGGTCGCGTCCACATCGGCGCCGCTGGCAAGCAGGAGCCGGGTGATCTCTTCAGCATGTTTCCCTGTAAGGTAGATGCTGAGTATAAGCGGCGTCGTGCCTCCCTTGGCCAGGAAGTTCACATCGACCTTGCGCGGCTCCTGCTTGTCGGCCGACGGAAGCAGCAGGCGGACTACGTCCAGCCGCCCGATCCTGACCGCCTCGTAGAGGGCGTTGCTGGTGGTCCCGCGGCCCTGGCTCTCATTCATGTCGGCTCCGCTCTCCAAGAGGACCTTTAGTGCCCTGATGTTCCCCTTACCCGCTGCGCTCGTCATGGGCGGCAGCGTGTCTGGGTCCATGTACTCGGTGAAGTTGGGTGAGTGCCGGACGAGGATGCTAGCAACCACGGGCTGACCCCACTCGCAACACAGCTGGAGCGCTGTGTATCTGGAGGCTTCCCTGCTGCCCACGTCGTATCCGCCCGACAGGACAAGCTCGGCCGTGTCTCGGTCAGCCCACATGGCCAGCACCCCAGGAAGGGTATCGTTCACAATGCCGCCGTCTCTCGCCGTGCTTAGGCCTCTCTGCAGCAGCCACTTGATGACACTCGTCGCCTTCTTCTGTACTGCAAGCTCGAAAAGCCCGAGGAGTTCCGGGAAGTGCTCTTTGGGCTCCAGGGTGGCGTGTAGGTCCGCGCCCAGGCCGAGGAGGATGCCGACCAGCTCCTCGTTACCAAGCCAGCAGGCCTTGAGAAGCATCCTCGAGAGCCAGCGGAGCTTCGGGCCCGGACTCTAAGTTCCTCTTGGCATCAATTCCATGATCTCCTGTACCACCTCGGCGTTGCCTGACGACAATGCGGCGGCGACCAGCCTCTCCAGCGTAGGATCATGAAGGCTGAATCGTTTCCCTGGCTTGAGCATCTGAACCGTGCTGAGGTGGCCCTGTCTAGCCGCCTCGATCAGGCCCCACAACGAGTCTTTTTCGTCATTGTTCTCCTTCTTAAGCGTCTCCACCAGATCGTCCAGGCCAAGATGTGCCATGATAGGCAGGGGTGAGATGGCAGCTGGGCCGGGCCGTGTAAGGGGATCCGCGAGGAAGACATAAGCACTGACCCAGCCCGAAAAGGCCTTCTGGTCTCTCAACAGCCCCAAAACCAATTCTCTTGACAGCCTCGCTTCTGGTTGGACGCCTAACGTCTTAATACTCCGATAGTGGAAAGGCCAGTGCTGGATTGCATAAGGAAGCCCATATTCTGCAGACCAGATGGATGGGCTAGCACCTTTCGACCGAGACATGTTGTAGGCCATGCATGTCGTGAGGACTTCCATCTGCCTCCTGCTGCAGGAATCGTACTGCCACCAGTCATGGACCTCGGGTCCGTCGATGCAGGACTGCAACCAGCCCCGGATGTTGCTATGGCCAAAGACTACTTGATTGTGCTGGACACGTAGAAGACCTCCAAAACAAGACAGGACGTCGTGTATGTTCTCGATCTCTCCGCCTCCTGGAATGAGTCCTGCTATCAAGCACATCTCATCCAACTGTATAGCGCGTACAGATGACAGGACGCACGACAAAAGCGTTCGAGCCCACTCCCGCCTCTCCTTGGGTATAGCACGCAGCACAAAAGGGAACAAGCAGTCTCCTTCACCCGTGGTGCTAAGACGCCAGAGGTGTTCCTCGAACCAGTGTGCAGGAATATGTCTGCATGTAGAAAGCCATTGTACCATGACGTGCCGCAGATCATCGTCCTGCCCGTACGCGTTCAGCACATTCCTGACCACATCCGCAGCAGCTTGGTTGCTGGCGAGCCATGGATTGTCATGCAGCAGCTTGGACAGCTGGAACTGAATGTCCTCACTGTCCGTTGCGCTCACGAGGAAGTCGCTGTTAAGACGCTCCTCTTGGTAGATCTCGCTGGGTTGTATCGTAGCAAGCTCCAAGCTAAGTTGTTCATCTGATTCCGCTGTCGTCGTGATTATGATCTTACTGCGGCTTTCGCTCAAGGCGAAGAGAATGCACAGGAATGAGAGCAGCTTATGTTTCGAGCCGTCGCACTTATCGAGGCTCCCAATGATGTAGATGTCGTCTGTATGATGCCGGAAACGTCTCCAGTACATCAGCAGATCCTCATCGGTCCACGCCTGGAGCGCCAGCATGTAGCTCGCGATCCGACTGATTTGATCAGACCGTCTGCCCATACCTTGGTAGGCTAGCTGACAGATCCAGGTCCGGAGCATGGCTCGCAGACTATTAAAGCGTATATCGTGGCTATCAAATTGGAAGTAGAAAATGTTCGTACTGTCCTTCTTGTGGGAGTTGACGTATTGCCACACAAACTCGGTCACGCGATGGGTTTCGATCTCACAGCGCAGGTGCAGTACTTGATCAGTGACAGCAGTGAGGCAATCATCCAGACGCGGAACGGTGTCTCGGCCGCGCTTGCCGATGATGAAGGGATAAAAAGGCGATGCTTGGGAAAAGAGTGCGTCCAGGATTCCAGCTTGTGCCTCGTCAAGGTCGCCGTCTGCATGCTTGAGCGTTAGTTATTCTTCCGATGTCCACTGATTACTTGATTCGTTTCTATTTCATTTCCGTTTGGGCAAAACTTCACTAACAAAGCCAGTCTTCGGAAAATGTCGCAACCATGTCCTGGCTTAATTCAGAATGCGACTTGTCGATCCATTCAGTGTGCCCGAATTCTTTTTGTCTATCGTCAAGCGCTATCATCTTCTCTAGGACCTGTGAAAGTAAGAGAGAGTGGAGTGGTCAGAATTCACTGATCTTCAATTGCTGTCACTTGAAGAGACCTTTTTTGATCATATTACATGTAAAAGACGCACATTATCGGATGATAGAGCCTTAAGAGACATATAGTTCATGCACTGAGCGTGTAGAAGCATCTTGGTCTCGATGAACAACAGATGTACCTCATTGATAGTTTCAGAAAGACTGTGAAGGAGAGGAAGCAGCTGGTTCGGATTCAAGTTGCCGTTGTCAGCCTGTAAGAGGTGCTTGAGTACTTGGCGCTGCAGGGTGTCAAATTCAAGAGGTTTATGACCGGGCAGGTAATTAAGAAAAATCTGTTGTGTAGCATCGTCAGTGATCTTATCCCGAACATGATGAATCACTACTCTAATCCCTACCATAGCTCTTGTGGCTGAGATGATACTGCCATATTTTGAGGAATCCCTGGCAGCAAGCACGAGGCTCTGTATGAGAGAGTGAACATTTGTTTAGTATCCCAAATAGCCGAGATCCTCCTGTAGTAGGTCGTACCATCGACTTACTGCTTTCAGGATCAAGCCCCCGAGGCCATGTGAGATGAACACAATAGATCATTTGATCTAAGTTATTTATTGGGTATATCAAAGTCAGCTTCAATACGACATAGGACCGCAGTTTCGTCCATCTTCACTATACGAGGAAGAGGAAAAAAAATAGAGAGCTGTGGCAGGGGTTTCTAACTTTGAAACGTCTCCAAGCCACGAAGCCTCCGGACATCGATGTCCGCCTCGATACTCGAGTGGGTACTGAGGGCTGAGAAAGAGATGCAACAAACCACGCCTTTTCCATTACGCAGCTCCCAAAGACTCTGCAGTAATCTTTTCGCCTCCCGATAAATACTGTACCTTGTGAAGCAGGCGCTTGACTTCCCACTGCCGTCATATTCATGATGCAACATCACCCTGGCGCCGGGATATGCGATGTGAATACAATTGGTTTTTGGGTCATCTTTCGAGTTCCAAGTGGTCTGACCAACCAGGTCGTGAATGGCTACAATGCTTTTGGCATACAAAACTCAGATAAGATCCTTTTTGATGTGGTGTCCCAGCAACAGGTAATGACAGATGCCACCAACTTACTCGAACTTCTCTCCATCAGCCTCAACAGTAAGACCCAAGTTGGTGGCAGTGGTCTCCTGCTCGTGAACATCACAAGGCTCGTCCAATCCGTGACCGTCTGGGCGACTAGTTGTCTGTGCGTCCTCATCCATCTCAAAATCGATACCTGCCTCCGAGAGTTGCAGGCTACGGAAGTCTGACCACGAACAGCGGGGTCTGTAAACGTCGGGAGATGCTGGCAGCAGAATGTACGTGGAATCGAATCAACGAGTGGCGGGCTGTTGTTATAAAGGCTGGTCCCGCTGCTAACCACTTTTAGAACAAGCTTCATCATCTGGCTCACTTCTAGGTTGACCCCATTCGGTCTGTGTGCCTTCGATTTCAGCCGAGATCTTTATAAATGGTTGGTGGTCAGATCCATCCCTGCTGGCTCTTACTTCTCTGTTGTACAGCATTCCCTCCATCAGCTGTGAACCTGCACGGTGCGGTCACGGCAATGGGGGTGTTCACGAATGAAGACTAGCTCAGAGCTCTGAACCCGAGGGAGGGGTCTGGGGATACAAATAAAATGAAATGGTTTTCAGCATTCGTTCTACCCTTATCCCTACCTGATTCACATCGAGATTCACGGACCACCTGGATTGAAACAACTCAGACGGAGCTTTCAACTCAGCCCGGGCTCTTCCGAAATCATGTCGTTTCTGGATGCTGAAGAACCGCTGTTGTCTGTTGAGGTGCCTCTTGGCGTCCTCGGAGAAGGCGACGAGTTTCACACCCTCAATGAATCCCCGGAAGACTGGGAGCGAAGCAATGTGATCGAGCGTACAGAAGATGCAGTCCACATATACTGTGACTTGATTGAAGTGAGGCACGGAAACCTCGGGCAAGAGGCGGATGGTGGTGATCTGGCGACGGTGATCGTGTTCCGCTTCCGTTTTGGTGAGTCGGCCTGGATTCTTACCTTGGTAGCTTCAGACAGAGATAAGGGAGGAGCTTCTTTGGTGTCATATGCTCGCACAATGACACGCCACTGCTAAGTTGACACTGTGCCTGGTGAACCACGTGTAGACCCTCAGAAGAAGACCCGCCGGGTCTATCGAGCACGTGTTCAGGTCGAGCTCTTCCCAGCCGATATCGGCAACGAGGCTCCCGTCCTCGACGCCATTGCGCCAGACGAACGCTGGAGTTTGATGCCCACCAACGACGAGGAGTCCATCACGACAGGTGGTGAACTAAGCCTCGGCGCATCCGGCGGGGTCCCAGCCCTCAATTCCTCTGGGAAAGTCAGCATTTCCAAGACAGTCAACAGAGACATCAGCGCAGCTACGACGGTGACCGGTTCGATGAAGATGGCGACGGGCCGTGACCGTGGGCCAAAAAGGTGTGCGTCATGGACTCTGCTCGAGAACGAGAAGAGGCGTTCCGGCGTCCCTGACTCTGTGCGCGTTGCTCTGCGGGTTGGAAGGAAGGACGACAGGCCCTTTAGGACAGTGGTGACTCTCGAGGCTGATGCTGACGTCGCGACGACTTTTGGGCGCTTCTTCAGGAAGGTCCCACTGGATGACCCAGTACTATTCAACCCCAACCCCGCCGACTTTATTACGCAGGATAAGAAGAAGGGAAGAGCCCACGGTGTACTGGGGCTCGCCAGCGTCGACCTTTACTCTCTCTGTGACGCAAGGATGTCAGCCAAGGCGTTTTGGGCAAGTAATGCCTCTGAGTTGTAGCCCATGGGTATTTCCTAAAAAGGGAGACCATGAAGTGAGATTTGACACATGTTCTTGAGAGAGCCTATGATTATAAGTATTATATCTCATTACTACATACTTCTCACATTGTGCACAAACCACGCTAGTACTTGCTGCCATGATTAGAATTTCTCATCGATTCCACGGCTCTCAGATTTACGCACCCTGGGTGATATTTAACAAGTCAAAAGAACTCAACAAATACACAGCTCGTTTGTAGCTCTTTCCTTAGCTATGTCGATTCAAGGCAGGTGTCTAGTATTCGTTGGGAAAACGAGCATTATGTTGTAGAGTCGGATCACAGTCCCGAAACAACTGAAAATGACACCACATGGTATTTACTTATCAAGAATCCTTACATAAGTCGGCTAAACTGGTAAAGAGATCAATTCGTATTCCGGCGTCAGGAGGGTTTCATTTCCGGGTGCATACCTACACTGACTCTACCTGCAGGTTGGCATGATGGGCTTGGAGACTGCTCATGTAGGGGTGGCTAATTGATATTAGCTACATATTCAATTTCAAGTCTCCCTCCCTGGGGAACCGCCACTGGGATCGTCACAGGTGATTAGTAACGCCAGCCTGCAGGTAATCAATAGTTTTATATTTGTAAGCTCTACCTACGGCCCAGTTCTTATGTGTTGTCAAACCATAAAGCAGGTATATCATGAGTACGGAAGATATTAGAATTTGCAGCCTACCTGCGTTACTCTAACGCCGACCTCATTAATCAATCACACTCCATCATGAACCAGATGGCATGCTATACAACCTTCTATTTCGAAAGTTGAGTGCATTCGCTCGATTCATACACTGGCTATCTTCAGAATTTAGATACCGGCGATTATACAACATTACCGTTCCAGGTCAGGTGCATCGATTGATTCAGTATCATGATGAACAGCGAGGACCGTGCAAAAGATGAACAGGACTTTGTAGGCGAGGACGATGACTTCCCTGACCTAGAAACAACCACACCCGAAGAAGATGGCGTTCAACTCGACTTTGAGCGCGATGTCAAAGAGGCAATCAATCTTGGAAAGAGACGCCCGAGGGTGCAGAAGTTGAGCAGTGAGCAAAGAGGAGACAGCGAGCAGGCCAAGGAAAAAGAAACCAGGGAGGATTGGAATGACGCGGCGAAGAAGTTTGTCACAGATTGTCGTGCAGGGTGGAAGAAGCTCACCAAGAACGGAAACAGGAACTTTCTTCACTTTCTAGCATACCTCGAGCCGAACAAGAGGCCTTACACAGGTTGGCTGATGGCCAGTGCAGTGACGATGTTTCCGGGGCAGATCGGCGTGATGGACAGCTCGAACCGCACCCCCTTGACAGTAGCCCTGTCTGAACCGCAGCGAAACGAGACATTCATCCATGCATTTTGTGAAAAATTTGACAAAGCAAAGGCAGAAACGAGAAAAGCGGCGAGACAGGCTCTGATGTCGGAAGTGAACAGGCAGCAACCTGACCAGGACGGTCGGACCTGTCTTTACTTGGCAATTCACAAGGCGATCAATCCCAAATGGATCAACACAATCATCCAGATCGTGCCTGAGGACATGTTCATGATACGCGACCCGCAGGGCCGAACTCCACTGCACCTAGCAGTAGAGTACGAGAGATGCAGCACCGCGCAGGTCGATATCGTGAATGCGCTCGTCGCCAGAGGCCCGCGCGCCTTGGACAGATCGAAGGACCAGTACGGGCGCTATATTACGGTGTACCAGCACCACGAAATTTCTCGAACCTCCAGAGGCCTGCAGCCTCCTAGTCTGCCGAAGAAGACCACCGTTCAAGGCCTCGGGAGAAAGCCAGAGGTTCCGGACGCGAAGAAGGATAGGTCCGAGCTCAATAAGAATGAGAGGCTCGATCGCCTCAAAGAAAAGCCCGAGCCTGGTGACCCTGGTCTCCTTGGCTCTTCTGGTGGGAACATCGGCAGGCGACGAGACTCCAGCAGCAGCGTTGCGGGAGCAACCGGGAACCCGTCCAGGCAGCCCATCATCACTGCGCTCCGGGAAATCGGCAAAGCACCGCAGAGCTCGCCGGTCAGTACGCCCCAAGCTGCGAGAGGGCCGCTAACAGATTTTGAGCGAGAGGAAGAACGGAGAAACAGCTCGAACAAAATCAGGGAACAGCTCAAGCTTGCGTATTTGCGCAACATGAAGCCCCAGGAGGCGGCAGAGTGCCTTCATATCAAAAATCAACAAGGTTAGTGATAACTTATGCTCCGTCCTTAGTAGACATATGGATCAAGGTATAGTGTAATTAGTCATGACTGAGCTCAGCAAACTGATCCATCTATGTCACAGACAAGGAATTATGGTTCGACTTCGGACCAGAGCCCAAATCATTTAGTAACAAGCCAAGATCCAGGATTAAGACGCTTGATTTCGAGGACCAATTTGGCCATCTCAAATTCGATGAGGTCCTGCAGTATGTGGCCTTTCCAAGGCTCGAGGTTGACCGAGGCGCTGAGAAGCCTGGCTTGGATGAGCGGTACCAGGGCCGGAATGACATGCCCGTCTTCTTCGACTGGCTGCGCAGAAAAGGGGTGAAGCGTATCATCAGAGTCGAGGTAGACGACATGGAGATGCCGTGTCATAGTGACGAGGCCATAGAAAGGGCACTCAAGGATTTCCAAGTCGAAGTCTTGGACTGGCGCAAGCCGGACTTGTGCCCTGAACTGCTGTCCAGGACCAGCAGCAGGCTGCGCAAGTTGACCCTGCAATGGAGTGGCAAGAACTCCGTACTCCGATCATGGAGTGAACCCCAAGGTCTCGCTGCGGCTCCCACTCTAGAAATAGTTGAACTCGTACAGACCGAGGTAGACCAACCTTTCTTGCTGCTCGAATTCACATTTATTTTGCTGACACTCTTTTTATTTAAAGGGCCTGGATACGGCTGAAAGGACGAGATGGTACCTGGAAAGCTTCGAAACTCGCCTGAAGGAATCTTGGGAGTCGAGGAATAAAACTAATGGACCCAAGGTTATCTTGCCAAAGTCAGGCGGTCACCGCAAGATACCACTGTCAACTCCAAATGTGCCAGCTGGGATTGTCAAGTCCGAACACCCCGTCGATCCATCCAAGTGGCTATCATGCATGGAAAACTTCACGAAGTACTTTGGCCACATCGAGGGCATTAAGTATGAGGGCAGCGACCCATCCCTGAATCCTGTGAAGGTGTGCCTTATCGACGACGGGACGGACATCAGGCACCCTGAACTCAGGGATAAGAGGATTCCTGGCAAGAGCTTCGATCACTACAAAGATGGCTGGAATGTGTCGCCGTATTTTGAGTCTGCTAAAGGTCACGGCACTCTGATGGCCAGGCTTATCAACCGCATCTGCCCAAGCGCCGTCATCTATGTCATCAAACTCAGGACAATCGCAACCGATTCGTCGAAGATGCAGATAGATCCAAAGAGTGCTATTCAGGTCAGGAAACCCACGTTCTCTTTGCTCTTCGCACTATCAACCTAGTATGGCGATGTAATTAGACTCCATACTGACGAAGTACATCACATCGCGAGAGAAGGCAATCGAACATGCGACCGAGCAAGGCGCCCAGATCATCTCCATGTCTTGGACGACCAAGCCGCCGACAAACTCAGCCGACAAGAATGCTTTCGACAGCGTCATCAGGAAGGCCTCCGAGAAGGACGTCTTGATGTTCTGTTCAGCGAGCGACCAGGGTCGTTTCCACGACTTCAACTACCCTCACGCCTCGAATCCTGAAACAAACTTCCACATCGGCGCGGCCAAGGAGACGGGGTCCAAGGCCGATTTCGTAACGGACGACAAGAACATCAGCTTCATCCTCCCTGGCCACGAGGTGGTCCTTAAGTCCATGAGCCCCGACGAACCCATCAACACGTTCGACGACTTCGCCTCACACACGGGCTCCTCGGTCGCCACGGCGCTCGCGTCGGGCCTTGCTGCCTTGGTGCTGGAGTGCGTCCGCCTCGGGAGGCTGTACACACTGGAGAGGGACAGAAAGAAGGAGTCTTGGGCCATGTTAACGATCCGCCAGGACGACCTGAAGAGAATCAGGAATAAGGCCGACATGGACTATGCCCTGTCCTCTATTGGCGCAAAAACCTACGCGGACGGAATCCGGTATATAGAGGTCTGGGATACCTTTACGCAGGTGGCGGAGAATCTGAAGCTGAAAGATACTCCTGACGACCAGCTAGAGATAGTAGCCGGGTTAGCTCATGCGTTTTTAAAGAAGGGTGTCAAAGGGTGATCAATAGGGCTTTCTTAACAATGTGAACTTGCTTTCTTCGCCAGGTATAATTCGGCCAGTCTGTTGAATTTTTATCTTTCCGGGGAAAAATACAGAAACAAAAAAAGTGAACCAGAATTTGAGTGCAGTCGCAGGAAGAGATGGATTGATAGCAGGGTTTGTGTATGTTATACAAGTAAAATAGCTAAAAGGAACGAGAGGAAAGAAACGAGGTTTTCAGTATTGCGAAGAGAAATATAAACGACGCCGCCATAATTCGGACATGGGCCAAGATAGAGACCATAGTTCAAATAATTCTCAGTAAAAAGACATCTCATATGAAACAGGAAACAAGAAATGGAATACTGAACCAATACTCGAGCGCAGTCGCACGCGAGGACTGATGCGGGAGCAATAGGCAAAGGCCTTCACAATCCAAGCGTTCTGAGGTAGGAAAAAGAAGGCAAATTAAGGTCAAGGGGTAAGAGCGAAGTGAAGACGTATCTTAGACCTTCCCAGAAGGCTGAAATTTAAAAAATACAAAGATGAAATATCTGAAGAGATTACATGAGGGTGTGGCCCTCTTCCAAATGTACAGGAGTCTAAGACCCAAGACCAATCCATATACAGCCCCTGTCCCGAGGCCTCAGACACACGAACCACCACAACAATGTAACTGCCACCAGGCGTCGCACTTCAGATCATTTCATCTTCGGGTTCGCTTAGACGGTCCTCCGGCAGCAGAATCCAAGGTCCTCTTGGACCGCCTTGGAGCAATAGCACCCGAATGGCCATGCTGCTCCTCGTCCACGCCCCCAAGCTGTTCCGGGGTAGACGACTGCGCCAAAGGATGGTTACCCTGGCGCGGCAAGGGTGAAGGTTCCGGCATGTCGTCAATTACGGAGCGTATCCTCGCCAGGTGCGTGGGCATCCAGGACTTGTAGACATTTTTGACGAACTTGTATGATGTCCACTTGTGCTCCCCTTCGAGTGCCATGAAATTGAAGGCGTGGATCAGATGGCGGTGGTAGGCCACCTCATCATCTTCGACGAAGACGGGATAGTGGCCGTAGATGCTCACAGTGTTATGGTTGTGCGATACTGAGAAGGCAAGTATCGTTCGGTGCAGCTCCTTTTGGCGTTTTGCAAACGTGAAGAGCGTGACGATGCTCTTGGCTGCTATCATCATGCTGTACGCGTTCTTCCGATCAGCGATCTCAAGAGACCCGTCCCCGCATTCTGCCTCACAGGTGAAAAAGGGAAAGTACATCTGGCTTGTACCCATGAAACAAGGCTGTTCACCAGTCTGTGAATCGCCAACGTAAGGAGATAGCTTGGCAAGTTGGCCCCGTGTGAACGCGCGGTGCCTGAATCCTACTGAGTAGTCAGGCTTTGGACAGATGCCAGTCAAGGCATGCGTCTCAGGTAGGCATTTGTCCCAGATGTTTCGGACGCCTTCGCACAGGGTATCCGTAGCAATATGGCCATATATAGCCATGTCATGCGCTGAAGGAACAAACAATTGCGTGATTCTCCAGAATATTTGATCTTTGCTCATTTCCGTCAGCTCTTGACAGATGGAAGCGAAGATGTCGTCGCGAAACAGAGTGTCCGGGGGAACAGCCTGCGGCTGCCTGAGCAGCTGCTTGCAGACTTCCTTGTCCTCGTCAGTGATGCCTAGTGTGGAATCTTTCATGAAAGTATTGAGCTTCTCAAGTTGTTCCATGAAATTGGGGGCATTGTAGGCATCCTCGCAGTCGCTGAGCCTGCGACGTCCCGGGACCGAAGTTGGCGCTTGTACTGTGCGTCTATGGGAAGCCTGGAGCCACGCCTTTGAAAGAAAACGATCCGAATGACTCATTTCCGGTGCTTCAAAAAGTTCCTTGGGCCAGGTTCCTTCGTTGAGCCAGTGTCTGATGGGATGAATTTGGGCGGCTGGCTCGCGGCAGGTTGCTTCTTGGTCCGGCGGCTTGGTACCGGTACCCGCTATGCTGCCCGTAGACTCCTCCTGATGTTGTGTTTGAGGGGGATCTGGTGAGTTGTTGTCGCTGGGTTCTTGCACTCGGTCGAGGTGTTTTTGGTTGGCAGGTGGCGGTGTGGGAGTCAGCTGGATCTATTACAAGTTTGGGATTTAGTCAGCAGCTATATCGTAGAGGAGATGTGGGAAAAATAAGGCATACAACTAGGCTCGGAGTCCTGCTCGCTGGGGCTGAGGGCTGCGGAGAGTCGATGTGTAGGGGATTGATGTGGGGGGGATCGATGTGCGCAGCACGGTTTTTGTTCAGCCGTGCGCTTCGACGGAGAGGTCCCTGGTTGTCTAGCTTGCGAGAAGATTTGGGTTTAGTCTTGCTCGCTGGGGCGGCGGGCTGCGGAGGGTCGATGTGTGGGGGATCGATGTTCGCAGCACGGTCTCTGTTCAGCCGTGCGCTTCGACGGAGAGGTCCCTGGTTGTCTGGCTCGCGAGAAGCTTTGGCTTTCCGAATAGGACGAGGTCGCTGCCCACTCTTGATGGGAGTCTTTTTGGCACGGCGGCGTGGGGCCATATTTGGGTTGGAGTGATGCCAGCTGCTTTAATTTAGTCTGAGAGAGCGAGGAAACGGTCTGTGGAGTCATGTATCTTGTCGGGACAAGGCAGCAGGTTTGCAGTACAAGTACCTACAAGGACGCAGCTTCAAGAAGAAAATTTTGCTTAAAGGAATCTGCGGAAGTATCCCTGACAATCTTCTTTGTTGGGTTTGTTCTGATAAACTAATAGCACGCCTCCCAAGAGAAAGAAAGAGGCACTCACAAAGCTTTCTCCCGTGCGTTGGATAGCACAAAGAATTGGAACAAATGTTGGACTCCCAAGGAAGATTTTTTTTTGTGTCTTTTTTTGTTTGCTGTCTTTCTGAACTTATAGTTGCATAAAGATCTTTGTCCCTAGGACCACCACACTGGCCAGCACGAAAAAGAAGGGGGAAAATGCGAGATACGGCAAGCAGCGCAAACCAGGAAACGGAGAGGGAAAAAGCAGACCGATGCCGCCATAATTCGAACATAGGCCTCCGACAACAAACATGTTCGAATCGTTCTTGTAAGGACAACGCAGGAAACGAGAAATAAATTGCCAGGAAAACATGGACAATCTGGAAAGGGGTAACGGAAATATAGGAATCAGAAAACAAGCACATAATGTTGGGCTATTTCCCATTTCTACTCTCACAGTCATTACCACTATATAAATTATTATACATGGCTTTTTAGTTATCAATTTAAGTATTCAGTCTGCTCTATTGAATAGCATCACTGATAGTGAACACCTGCACCAGTTACTTTTCGTATTTCCCATTGGAACAATCACTTGATACCCACTCTTGTTAGCATAGAGTTTTGAAGTACTTTGGAATCCTCTGATTACAGATTGGCAATCCTATTCCAAACACTTCAGATGCCAAAACTTCACCCGACGGCCAGCAAGTGCATTGTTATACAGGGTAAACCGAAGCTTCGGACTAACTAGTCGGCCAGTTCCTAAGTGCAGATTCCCTTGCCAGCCGACTCCACCACTGATAGGCATGTGACTTGCCTTCCGTCTCGGGGCGGATCAAGACGCTTGTCTGGAAAATGGGTCTGGTAGTATTGTATGCTGTGGTGCTGACTTTGCAGGTGGGACATACCGCCGCGCGGGTTGATTATTGGGCCGCTGCCGCTAATCACAGGAACCTCACAACATGTATGCTCCTTTCGTCTGAAGTACCACACAGAAACGGCCAGCCTTGACTCCGAAAAAATGGTTACATGACCAAGTACCTGTTAGCAATACCAGATTTACGACTTCGCACAGTTGGAAATCGAATTTTGCATGTGATAGACCTACCATCACTAGCAGGTGGTGGCACGCTGATTTGGTTCTACCGGTATAATAGGATCCCTCACGGGTGAATAGAGAAAGGCAGCTTACTCTTTGACGACTTGATTGGTCGGTTAGGCGAGTGCACTTGGGAACGTACAATGATCCGTCCAGATTTCCAAAGCAGAATCGCATGCAGTACACAGCAGAAAATACACCATGACCTTCTTATTTACATTTATGCCTTACCGATACCCTTGTGACCCTCTCGTTTGAAAATGGGCACCACCAATAAATACCACAGACCGCGCACGTGTAGTCCTGGTGTAAGAGCCCAGAACACGGATCTAGTCCATTCATAATTCTCCGTTAGACTACAGCTACGATGTTAGCCAAGAAGACCGTGCTGATCACTGGCTGTAGCGACGGCGGTCTCGGTGCCGCCCTGGCGAAAGAGTTCCGGGTCAGGGGCTTTCACGTCTTCGCAACCATGCGCAACCTATCCAAGGCAGGATCACTCGTGAATCTCGACAATATCGAGATCCTCCAGTTGGACGTCAGCTCACCCGAGTCCATCCAACAAGCGACGGAAGCTGTCACCAAACGTACGGATGGGACACTTGATGTCCTCGTCAACAATGCCGCCCACGACTACGTCTTGCCCTTGCTGGACATCGATCTCGACGAGGCCAAGAAGTTGTACGATGTCAATGTCTGGAGCATAGTAGCCACGGCACAGGCGTTTGCTCCACTGCTTATCAAGAGCAAGGGAACTATCTGCAACATCACCTCGACGGCAGCATTGTTCCCCTTTGCATGGGCAGGTACGGTTAACAACTCTCTTGCTCTCTCATATTGACCGATGTTTGACCCTCAGTACTTTTTACATAGGCATCTATAGCAGCTCCAAGACCGCCGCAACACGGATCTCAGACGTCCTCCGCATCGAGCTGGCCCCTCTGGGCGTAAAGGTCATCACTAATGTGCTGGGCAACGTCGCCACGCCCTTCTTCGACAACGCGCCAGCGCTGAAGTTGCCCGAGGGCTCATACTACAAGACTGTCGAGTCGGTCATCAACAAACAGCAGCAAGGAGGATACATCACCGGGGCAGAGCCCGCCCAGAAGACGGCAAAAGACATTGTCAGCGACATCATCGCTGGTAAGAGCAGTAATATGTCGCGCGGTGGGAATGTCGGTGTTGTTCGATTTCTGGCGTCTTGGTTTCCAGGGCTTCTGAGCAGTATTTGGCATGCGGACAAGGGCCTGAAGGATCTCGAAAAATTGTACAAATAAGGAAGATTGAGGTTGTCAGATGAGCATGGCTGCAGGGGATGATTTCACAATCGTAAGTCTGGTTGTGCAACGTCAATTAAGGTAGTTGGGTCTTTTAGAAGGTCTTTTAGTATCGATATTCTATAATAATGGTTGCAAATTCATATCCCTCCTTCCTAAAGCTCCCAGGTGCTTCCAACGAAGACCTCTCCCAGCACGAAAACCCTCCCACAAAAGCCAGAATTTACTCAACTGGTGTCTTGCCGCTGAGACTCTGGCTGTAGATGGCATCACTCTCTGGCCGTTATGAGCGGACCGGCCGTTCCGCTCACCAATACAAAAGCTCAGTGTAGTCGCTCTGAAGTCGGCCTAGACTGTCCGCCACCGACTTGCGGATGAACTCGGACTTGTTCAGAATCTCTCAGCTACAGTGCTGTCCCTAGTTGATGAAAGCCAAATTGTGTAGCCAAGATCTATTTACGCCCTTTTTAGTTTACAACAGTAGAAACAATACTCCACGTCCTCCTTCCGGTGGTGTATGGCCAACGAAAACTTTTTTTTTTAGTTTTAATTTTTTTTAATTTTTTTTTATTTGGGTAGTGAGTACTTCCTTATGGCGCATTATGTCTAGGTTGGAATAACCCGACGTGTCCATATAGACCCGCTTGAACTTCCCTGCTCGTTGGCGCTGATCCTACACTTGCAGCTCATCCGTTCAAACAACATTTGTCATCGAGCTACTACACAGGCTTGATCCCCCTTTTCAAAAGAGTATTGCGTTGCCGATGGAGTCGAGCAAAGGCGAAGCTGCTGCACGTCGTCGCGTCCAGAATCGATTAGCGCAGCGCCGTTTTCGCTGTGAGTGGCAGTATAACGTGATGATACACGAAGCAGGTCTGGTCTCGTGTTGTACTGACCGGGCTCGCTGTCGCGCTGCAGGGAAGCGTAGCCAGCAGCAGACATCGGAGACGCCCGCGAAGCAGCAGCCAGACAAAAACGATACCGAGGATTCAACTCCAGCAGTCGAGTCGCAACCCCTCCCTGAACGACCAACACCAGCGCAACCCGAGCCACAACCCGAGCCCGTGTACGCGTCCTCCTCGTCACAGCTGCCCGGAACCATCAGCTTTCTCGGCACAGACATCAACCGACATGCCAACCCCGCCGTCACGAAATGCCGCTTTGGCCTGTTCGGCAACTCTAAGTTCCTTGATCCGTCGGCGTGGGACGAGGAGATTCTCTCGACACTCATGTCTTCCGACTTCGCGGTAACACCGCACGGCTTCACTACCCCACAGATCGAGACCTCCAAGTCCGCCTTGAGCGTGCAGACTGGGACACCAATGCTTTCGACCCAGCACACGTTCCCGCCCAAACCCAAAGATGCGCCCCAGAATACTCCTATTTCCTCCGTCGAGTCGAGGGCCCCAATAGAATAAGGTGGGACCAGTTGGCGTAGCCCTCTTCACATCGCAGCGCAAAAGGGCTATGACCGGATAGTCCGCTTAATACTACAGCACTCGGTGGACTGTAACGAGCAGGACGGCGACGGGAGGACTCCTCTTTACTATGCTATCAAGGGCGGTTTCGAAAGCATAGTGACAATATTGACCCAACACGGGGCACGGATAGACCAGGTGGACAGCCAACAGCGCAATGCCCTGCACTGGGCTGCAGCAGAGCATCGCGAGGGGCCCTTAAGATTGCTACTCGAGAATTGCAAGTCAAACCAACCTCTTATCAACAGTTATGACATTGACGGCATGACCCCGCTCCATACGGCCGTTAATATGGGATTCGAGGCGGGCGTGGACATATTATTACAGTATGGCGCCAGCCTAGATTACAGCGCCCGGAAAGACTAGATATTGTTTGACTGTGAATATAGTATCATAAAGTGTTATTTCGTCGATTGTTATCTCTAAGTTCTGGTACTTCCTTTTGGGGGATGGGGACCTCTGGCCGCCAGTATTTATACACAGAATAGATACAAAGAAGGGCCTCTAGCAGGCAACTCTAGATATCCCTCTTTTGTCGGCTTCCTTTGCCCTCATGTGGTCCAATCTGGAATGCAACACTCCCTTCAAAGCGTCGATATCGTCTCACCGATTATGATGACGACTCTACTGGATTTCGGATCTTTCGTTCGTCTCTACCTCTCTCGTAGAGGTCTTCGTACCTCTGCCGTGGAGGTATTCTTCCTATGGAAATGACTGTATTGACTGCGTTAGAGAGGAAGGAAGAGGAAAGGAAAAAAGGAAGGAAAAAACAGTTAGCTAACTGAGGCTATAGACAGAGGGTGCCTGGCGATAGTGGGGCCAGTGACTCACCTGGCCTCGCACTCTTCCCCTTTGTCAGAAGGGCGTCTCGGGTTCTCTATGGTCCCTGTTGAGGTCTATTCTTTCAACTCGGCTTTTCGTCGTGCGATCTGTCGGCGTACAGCCTCTGGTTATGCCGTAAAGTCTTCTCAGTCACGACGGCGGCGCCTTCGCCGACTGCCATGACAGATGTCTCAAGAGCAGCACCAGCGTTCGGCACTATAGCGGACGCAGCAGTTTGAATGCTGGTGGTGACGATGATGGTGGGGTCGAGAGGGCTAAGTGAGATCACGGTGACTCATGTAATGCAGACCCTTTTTGTAGTGATTGTAAACCAAGGTTCTGTGTTCACACTTGTGATAAACGATATCATGTACGTAATAGATAGAATTAGACCAGCGATTTCAGCAATAAGAAAGGAGCAGATTCACCTTACAAGTAGCGCTAGATAGACAGCTAGAAGTTGGGGTTTGAAAATGCCCAAGGCGGAGAGGAGACAATCAGCTTTGTGCCACCCACTGCTATCAGAACAAACCCGTTAGTACTTAGTAGGGAGGGGAAAACGAGGGGGGGAAAGAAGAAGAAAAGTAAACCGACGTCGCCATAATTCGAACATATGCCTCCGAAGAGAATAGAGAACGCGGGAATTTCGGCAGGAAGCAATAATGAATATAGGATTATTAATTTAACGATGGCGAAATTATCGAATGATCCGAAAAGTGCAGCAGTATTTCAAATTGTTCATACTTGGGCAATGCCTACCGCTACTGCAAGGACGACTTTAGGTTCCGAAACGAGCTCAGCGAAGGTATCTTGAATCATCACTTCCAGCAGCGGTTCCACCAGCTCGTTCTGTAGCGTCAGAGCAGGCATCATAGTCGGTTATGTCGTTGCCTTTGTTGCTCTAGGATTCACCCTACTGTAACCCGGTCGTCCCAATATCTCGAGAGCGGCCTAGTTAGTCGTGCATTGATCTCAGTCTACAAGCGTTTTAAACAAGCTACTTGTACGCCGTCTTTGCGCGAGACCTTTATTGCTCTGTGACTCATACGGCTAGGCCCTTGAGCGGGTAATATAAAGATTGTTCTCAAGCTGCTGGTCAGCACGGAATTCCTGTCCTTTCTTGTCCCCAACACAGCAGACTGATAATTGAAGCCAACTCAACCAGTACCACTCGCCATACGAGACTTCCGAGGTAAGAGAGCAGAACTCAGGGATAACCAGGCAATTTCTAACATAATAACAAGGGAGACAACGCTCTTTTGCACATACCTACAAGTATTTCCATCAATAGCAACAACCCCCACCTACAAATTACCTCCGAGGTCATCCTCTGACGAACAGCATTCGACCACTCTACCTCCAGCTCTATCAGGCAGAATCCACCACCATGATACCGTCGAGGCGCAATTTAGTCCATGGCGTTCCCGCTGAAAGACTGCCGCTTTCGCGCGATGAAATCCTACACCACCTTCGGGGCTTGCAGGAGGGTCGCCACCGCGAGAGGATCTGGATCCAGTCGGTATCGTACAATTGGATGATGGCCCAGCGGTGCAGCCTGACAGATCTCGACCACGAGTCAGAGTTGAATGTGACTCAAGCAAACGATAGCTGCAACCGAGTCGCGCCTTTCTATATCCTTCAAAATGGCTACCATGCTGTACAGGCCTTGATGCTCGATCTTCACAATTACCTCTACCAAAGGTGGTTTCGCCCCTATCGAAGCGAGATTGAGTACGGGCAGTTTCTTGCTAAGGTCTTCTACACGGAGCGGACTCCTCTTCCGGAGGAGACCTGCACGCAACCAATGGTCGACTCGATCAGAGCACTGAATGCGAGTATCTGCGCTAGAATCGACCGGACCCAGAACTCCGTCAAGGCTCTTAAGGGTCTTGTTTCTGAGCAGGGGGACAGGAGGTTATGGTGTCTCTGGCAACATGAATGGACAAGGACCGATGCACGGAGAATCCGCGATCAAGACTTTTTTATACTCCAGCCGCTCTTTCGGGCTGTCGCTGTAGTCATCCGCCCCGAGCACTACGACAGCGAATTCACAGATATTGAGCGCCTTCCTATTCTTATCGTCCGCACAGGTGTCGAGGACGGTCTCAGCGCACCAATCACTCTAGATTCGATTCCCGAAGACCTAAGAAAGGGCGTTCTGCGAGACACTAAGGGAAAGATATCTGCCATCGAGACCACCCTGGAGGCGGCAGTCGATTTCTTATTAGACCTGGAACAGCGCGAGGTTGCGGCATTCGGCCTTCGGCCGGACCCCGTTGAGTCTACGAGGAACCTAGAAAGTGGCTATCTCCGAAAACATGGCGAGGAGCTTTCCTGTCTGGCCAAAGACCTTGGGTGGAAAGAGGACTGGCAGCCACTGGAAGGACCAAGCTCGGGGTGGGTCGACACGGAGAAATTCCCAACGTGGTCTGGAGAGGGTGCTGAGTGGGACAATCATTTCACCGACCTTGCAAAGAAATTGCGGGAAAGGCAGACCTCCCTAAAAGAATATTACTCCTGTACGCAGTTAGAGACTCAGCAACGTTGAAGACCAAAGGCTTCGATGGCGGCAGGGTGCAAAGTTGAAAGACAGCTATTCCATCCAGCCGAACAGTCCCAGAGGGCGTCGCGGATTCGTGATAACGTAGATTAATTCACATACACGCCACAGTCCTGGGGCTTTGCATAGCTGCTTACATGCACGATGGCTTCCATTCGATCGATTGAATAAATGTGCAATTGAATCCCTTGTATGATTCTGTCTTTCTACGTTGTCCCTAGTCTTCTTTGCGTCCAAAATGCTCTGCATGAAATCAGCAAGCGATTAAGGCTCTCACCCTTTCTCTTTATCGAACTGTCGCTAGTACGAAAGATGGTCCGTACGCAGGCTCTCGTATGGTCAGGTCAGACGGTTGAAGTCGTGGAGTCCCGGGCCTTCTTCTTCTGCTTTCGCCTCTCCTTTCTGGACGGCGTCGTCGGCGGCTCTTCGGGTGCCGCCGCACTCGGCTCTGGGACCGGCACCTCCTCCAGGAACCAGCAAAGCAAGTTGGTTCCGAAAATCCTCACCCGGGAGATTGTTTTCCGCCCAAACATCTGCGGATAAGTAGCCAACATTCGCGCAACCCCCTTCCCATTGTCAGTAGCGAGAAGGGCGAAAAAATTGTCCGTCCCAGCGAGAGCCTCGATTTCAGCGCCCTTCCCCTGTGATCTGTGGCGCTTGTCGACTTCACATATCACACCTAGCGTCTCCTTGTTTTCGATGCATATCCGCCAGACTGTCTCAAGCTTCGTCGGGTCCCCCCCCTAGAGATTTGTAACCCGAGAGACTGATACTGCCATAAGGTCAGACCAATACATCCGGTCCGGCGTTCCAAACAACGGGTCGTTCTGCGCATAATTGATCGTACACAAGATAGCCCGACCATCTTTATGAATCCAGTTTGAGTAGAGGGGCTCGCTTTGTTGAGCCATCAGGCTCATCGCCTCAACCCAAACATATCCATCTTCAGGCTGCTCCTGACTTTGGAGGTGGTTGATCACATCTGATGTAAGTGCTGGGGGATTGGGTGGCTGAAGTTTGGTATTGTACCGAGGTGCCAGTTCTGGTGGTGGCACATAGGTATGCCCTTTCGCCCGGATACTCTCGAGAAGCTCTTCGTAAAGCATGCGGCCTCTCTCAGCCAGGTGATTGAATCGGGCAGCTGAAACTTCAAGCATTTTGCAACATGAAATAAACACCAAACGCTAGGTGCTGTGTACGCTTTGTGAGACTAGAGTAAACAAATCCTCTTTGTAAGACTAGAGTAAACAAATCATCTTTGTAAGACTAGAGTAAACAAATCCTCTATCTGTTGTCCGTTGACGCATCCATCCTGCTTTCCCTCTCTCTTCGTTCCATCGTAACAGCCATGGCAGCATGAGAAGGAGCGATGCACTAAAGGAGCCACCGGATGTAGACGGAAGTGACTGAAACCAAAGCGACGATAGATCAGATATAACATGCCGTTGGAGTTCGATATATGCTTTTGCGTAAACTTTGCTTGAGAAGGTTGTCTTCTGCTCCTGAAGAGGAGCTGTGCGAATGCGAATGTCTGTGAAAGAAATGGACCCTTATGGGAGATTTACTTGAAATAGAAAAAACCCCATGCTTAAGTACTCATTACTAGAGATAGGCAATACATGGTGATGGGTGTTGTCCATGAGTTATAGCCAAGGATGAAAAGGACATAGAACCGGCTGGTCGCCGCAAAATCATAGTGTGATGGGTGTTGTCTATGAGTAATAGCCAGACATAGGTGACATCTCATTCAATCCTCAAGTTTCGTTGGCAATCAGTGAAACACCCGCCGGGAGGGCTCACTGCAAATAATGTTATTATAAGCCAGATCCTTCAACAGAGGTCCGACAAGACGTGGTCCGGCCTTCCTGTTTACTTAGTACATACCTGTGGCAGCTAAACCACTGCAGAAATATTATTTAGGAGTTCTGGGAGTTTACTGCGCGATGCTCACCTAGCTGATCTGAGCTACGATGCCTTGCAGCAGGTCTTAGGGCCGCCAAAAGTAGAAGGGAGCATTCACCTTAGTGAACTGTTCATTGAGGACACCTTGGACTTCTTCATCCTTTTCTCGTCCGTTCCCTCAGTCGTCGGAGTTCCCGGGCAGTCTCTATACAACGCCGCCAATATGTTCATGGCCAACCTAGCTGAACAACGGCGCAACAACGGGCTTGCCGGCTCAGTGATTCACATCGGCGGCATTTTAGGTGCTGGCGACATATCCGAAAACAATATTACAACTAGGATAATGGCGGACCAGATGGGGTGCATGCTTATGTCAGAGCATGACTTTCACCAGCTCTTTGCTGAAGCTGTCCTGTCCGGTTGTCCCAGCTTCCATTCATCGACCGAGATCACGGCAGGGATCAAACAGTTTAGGCAGGATGAGGCTCACCTCCCAAAGTGGGCTTGCAATCCTATGATGTGCCACTTCATCTTCGATAGGGAGGCTGCGGGGCCAGTAACGTCGATCACAAAGTCGAAGGCTCCCTCTCAGAACGAGACTGCTTGAGGCACAAAGCCATGAAAAAGTACATTATTTGGTCAAGGACGCCGTCCTTGAAACGCTCAGCGCCGCGTTACGCATGGAGGATCTGTTAACAAAGCAGGACGTCGATAGCACACGCTTGGATGAACTCGGCATTGACTCGCTTGTCGCCGTTGAAAACCGTGGTTGGTTGTTGAAAGCCCTTGAGGTCAACTATCCTGTCCTTTAAATCCTGAGCGGCATCACCGTCAAAGAGTTGGTAGCTGCTGCTGATGAGAGTCTCGGCCTAGGAATGATTCCTGGTGTATAGCAAGATAAAGCTGCAGTATGTCCGGATCCGATGCTCGCGACCACCACTTCTAAGCCTATGGCCGAATCATCATCCACCACATGCGCTACATCATCGGGCACTGAGACCACGTTCGAGACCAGTGACCCTTTGCAATACGATATAGAGCATGAAAGCCCGCCTGGGGTCAGTATTTCTTCAAATTTTCCTCACGGGATTGGCGTGGTTCAAGTGATGAATCTCTCTATCACGCAAGCCATGTTCTGGATGGTGAAGGCTGTGCTAGAGGAGGAAACCAGTCTCAACCACACTGGATTGTTCCATTTGACAGGGCCACTGGATCCCTCTGCTATAGCAGAAGCCGTCCGAGAGACCGGTCAGCAGCATGAGATGCTCAGAACGTGCTTCTTCGATTCGGGCGGCAGGCCGATGCAAGGCTGGAGCACGTGTGGATCACGAACAAAGAAGAAGCATTTCGCGTGGCAGCGGAAAACCAGCATCACACCTACGATGTGGGAAAATGTGAAACAGTTCGGCTCGTCCTCCTCTCCTTGTCAGCGACAGAACACTATTTGGTCTTTGGAGGAACCTCCCTTGTCATGGATGGCATGTGTTCTCAAGTCTTCTTCAAGGACCTGCTGTCCCACTACCAAAAGAGGCCATCCCTTGACGCAACCCCGCAGTACCGAGAGTTTTTAGCCACGCAGCAACGCGAGTTAGACGGCGGCAGGTTTGAAGAAAATCTTCTATTCTGGGCAACACAGTACCCAGACTTCCCACCCCCACTTCCGATTCTTCGAGTTTCTTCGACCGTGGCCCGGTCCAGCTTGACGAGTTGTAGAGAATCTCGAACGGAATGGAGGGTCAACACGCAGCAAAAGCGACAAGTTGGAAATACTTGTCGCAAGTTCAGGGCAACGCCGTTCTACTTTTATCTCATCTGCTTCAGGGCGCTCTTGTCACGATACTCAGATACCGAAGATATCGCCATAGGCATTGGGGACGCCAACAGACCCCAAGACAGCATGATGCAAACCATTGGAGTTTTCATCAATATGTTGCCACTGCGTTTCCGCACTCAGTGCTCCTCGAACTTCAGAGACGTCCTGCGGGAAACCCGTTACTCAGCCCTGGCTGGTATGAGACACTCAGCTTTGCCATTTCAGATTCTCCCAGATAGGTATGAGCTTTATCCCTACCAGACTTGGTCCTACTAACAGCAAAGCAGGTTGAAACACCTACCTGTACGCCTATTTTCCAGTGCTTTGTGGACTATAGAATAGGACATCGCGAGAGGGAACAATGGCGGGATTGCGAGATCCAATGGTTGTCATTCGAAGACGCCGAAACGGGCTATGACTTGAACCTAGACATCTTTGACGACCCAGACGGCGACTGTCGTCTTATTCTGAACGTTCGAACTGATATTTACTCACCTTTGGAGGCCGATTTGCTGATGCACAGCTACGGACAACTCATCGCCGCTTTCGCAGAGCATCCGGACATGTCAATTGGGCAACCCCACTTGTTTCCAGAAGATGGGGTCAATAAGGCACTAAGATTCAGCCAAGGTGAGATTCAAGGCCCATATCCAATGAATTGAACGGTGCAGAAGCAGAGATGTTCGGTTTTAGGTCCATCACGTTCTTCACGCTGGCCAGAGACCATAGTACACAGAATCGATGATGTCTCACGGGACCAACCACGAGCGACAGCAGTTCAAGGCCACGGCAGGCGTCCCATAACCTACTTAGAGCTCTCGCAACATCGTATTCTATCGCACATGTCATATCATCATACGGCGTTGGCGTTGGGTCACACATTGCCGTCATACAGGAGCCCACACCCCGTTGGATTGCCTCCATTTTGGCTATTATGAGGGTTGGCGCCGTCTATCTGCCTCAGACCTGTCAACACCATGGCCTCGCCTAGCAGCTATTGTTGCAAGATTGCCGCCCGGATTTGATTCTCGAAGCAGCGGATTCCTATGCGGAACTTCAAGCAGCGCCATGGACTCTCGTCAACGTCTCTGAAATACCAGCGACAGATATCCCATCCCCGGCAGTGGCAACTAGTAGCATGTCTGCAATGATTCTTTGCACCAGCGGCTCGACAGGAACGCCTCAAGGCATTGTTTTGATGCACGAGGGGATCCGCAACCAGATGGAGCTCTACGGGGTGGTTTACGGTGTGGACAGAGAGTTTATGCTCCTTTAGAGCGCTATCAGTTTCGACCACTCGTATGCACAAGCATTTCCAGCTCTCTGTTACGGGGAACAGTCCACCTTCTGCCGCGGCAGCGCCGATATCCCTTCGGATGTGGACAGTACTTCCAGGGAGGCCAGGGTAATAATAACTCCTTGTAGACCGATGGAGCAGCCATTGGCCTGCTCGATAAGGGGAAGTATTCTCAGCTCAGATCGGATCAATCACAATATATACCGTTATATCAATTTGTAAAACCAGCCAAGAGATTACCTGTATTTCTCGCATACAGATAAATACCCGTGGGTGTTAGCCGTCCTGGCCCACTCCTCTCCTCTTGGCTCATAGTAAATGGTAAAATGGGTTGCTGGCCAAAAAGGTTGCTATTTTGGAGGAATCTTCTCTTTCATAACTATTCTCTTTCTCCTCAGCT
>JACWRQ010000749.1:0-10533 GCA_014849955.1 Cryphonectria carpinicola | reverse complement strand
AAGTGTGAGGGTTGAGGAAATTTGGTGGGGGCGAAGGGGGGGGGGGGGGTAAGGGGGGGGGGACTCTCTGGGGGGGGGGGGGGACCACCAAAAGGGAAAAGTTGGGTCCCGCCCCCCCCCCCCCCCCCAACACCCCCCTCCCCCAGGACGACCACTTGAGACATCCTGTGAGGCAGGACAGGTCAGATTACGAACTTGTGGAGGCGGTTAGCAAGCCTATAGACACATAGACACTCATCAACGATAGGCCACTGTCAGCCGGTCTGTAACTTGCTCCTGTGATTTCGATTTTCTGCGTCTCAGGGCCATGAGTCTCTGGCCGTCGTGCTGGACTGTTTAGAAACCCTCTTTTTATGTTGTAACCACAGCTATATATGGACTTCGTATCACCATAAGCAGTATTTCCTCGCGAGACAAGACTGATTGGCACAAGCGCCAGGGGTGGAAAAAGATGATGTTTTGGAGACGGGGATAAAATTTTCCCATGATATTCTTGTCTATCTCGTCGCACCCATTGTGCTTTGTGTTGCCAGGCGCGACCTCGGTTATGCCAATGCAGAGTGTAGACCTGACAGACAATATTCTCATGGACCACCATCAAAGGGTGATTCTTCTCAATGGCCAGAAGTATCATCCTCATTTGAGATATGACCACACACCCATAGAGAGAGGGAGAGAAATTGTGCGCGGCGGACCACCGTTCGACAGCCAGCTGCTTACAGCTTCTGCATGGCAATGATGTCGGAGGACTGGACATAGTCCTCGAACTCCTGGATCTGCTCCTCGAGCTCGTCGAGGGAGACCTTCTCGTCCTCGACGACGATGGTAATCTGGAGCTTCCTGACACCGTAGCCGACGGGGACCAGCTTGGAGGCACCCCACACCAGACCGTCCTTCTCGATACCGCGCACGGAATCCTCGAGCGCCTGCATGTCGGTCTCGTCATCTGTTTTGTGTGGTGAGTCAAGTTAGTATGCGATGATTAAGAAGCCCCGACACAAGGGGTTAACTCTAGCGAGAGAATTTGGTAGGGTGACAAGGCACATACCCCATGGCTTGACGTCCATGGTCACGAGGGACTTGGCGGCAGGCTTGGTCTTGCCCTCCTTCTTCTTCTTGTACTCAGCCAGGCGCTCCTCGCGGATACGGGCGGCCTCGGCATCCTCCTCCTCGTCGTCGGAGCCGAACAGGTCAACATCATCGTCCTCCTCGGCAGCGGGGGCCTTGGCGGGGTTCAGGGTGACCTCAGCGGCGTCGGGGCCGTAGGTGGTGTAGGGCTTGGAAGCATCGCCGGAGAGGGTGGCGAACTCGTCCTCGTAGGAGGCGATGTGCTTGTACCACCGGGCGGCGTGAGGGTACTTGGCGGCGTCAGGGGCGGAGGAGAGGGCCTTGAAGACGGCAACGTCGGCCTGGGTGGCGTTGTAGCTGTAGACGGGGCACAAAGAAGAAGAGGAAGAGGGGCAGATGTTAGCAACGAAGGATGGTCAAGCTGGAGGGGAGTGCAGGGCGGGGCCAGATCTGAGACGAGACACCGGGGTTGGTTGAGCACAGAGGCGGGTCAGAGGTGCAACAGAGTTGCTGGGTTTGTATTCATGCGCAGGTCTTGAGGCTGCTCAGAAACACGGACCAGTGGAATCATCATATGGGAACGATGTCGTCGTCATCGTCGTCTTCTTTTTCTTCTTCTTCTCTCATTGTTGTGGAGGAGGAGGAGGAGGAGGAGGAGGAGGAGGAGTCATAGCTCCAGGTCGAGATGCACGGAGGGAGGGAGGAGGGGGAGGGGGAGAGAAGAAAAAGGAGCACCTACCCGGTGATGTAGGACCGAGTGACCAGGAAGCTGTTAAGCACGGTCAGGCCGGCATCGCTAACTAGATCGGTGAAACCCATTTTGACGGTTGTGAAGGTCTTAATGGAGGAGGAAGTGGTGGTTTTGGCGGCGGTGGTATGTGAGAGAGGTGTGGTGTTAGAAGAGCAATGTTGGTGGGTTTGGAGGTGTAGCGTGGTGTATTCCAGTGGTCGCTGCCCGAAAAAAAAAATCCAAAGGCATGGATTGCCCTAAAGGAAGGAACAGGCCAAGATTGGGAAATTTTCATTTACCCCGCGCTAGCCACTGGCTGCCCAAGCACTTGTTGTTACCCACGTTGGCCCAGCAGGCGCTCAGGGTTCTGGCCTGCCCTTGTGCGTACCAAATCCCCTCCCCCCCCCCCAATCATTCCCCTCTCTCGTTGACCCACTCCTGGCGCCTGAGGCCACCACTATACTGTAGTGGGTAAGGGCCAGTGAAGGGTCATTGGAGGGTTAGGGTTTATGTTTGTTTTGGCCGTGCCATCCCTTTCCTTCCTCTTGTTTGGTTCTTCGCATCTCCGACCTCGTCCGAGCTGGCTGCGCAAGTAAACGCCCGCATCTCCAACACAGCTTCATCATCATTGGACTGCTATGGGTGGTGATCTACGTTTTGCTGATCCCGCGGTTTCTATTTATCTTCTGATGAAATCCAGTCGAAACGTCGTCTCCCTGTGCCAAGTTGGTCGGGAATAAACACCATCAGATGACGGCCAGAATCCGATTCAACTGCCCTGCTATTCATTCACCATGCTTTGACAGTGGTCCAGAGGCTCATGCCTGTTCCTGCTCCCGTTTCCCATACGACCTCTGCACTGTAATTCATTCCTATTATGGTCCAGAGATGGGCCAAGAACACGTGCATCATGTGTCAAACCCTCCCATCGTCCCGTCGTCGAGACAGATTTTCACAGGGGTTGAAACGCACTGCAACCAGACACCAACCCCTCAACGCGTCGAGCACTATGGGGAGCTGACGACTCTCTTGTCGCGATACCTGTCAGCTCGAACGGGCTGGATCTATTCTCGTCGACACCCTCATGCCTTTAAAAAGATAGCCATCTGCGCTCCCAGAGATGGCTTCATATATCAAACCCTAACTCACCAGTCATCATTTCTCGAGGGGAACGAAGTGCACACACACTCTTATCCTTTCTTCACATCAACCCTGGTGGTGAATTTCTTTTCTTATTCTTTTTCAACTGACGTTGCTGGACCAACAATCTATTTCTCTACAGAAATCTTCATAATTTCTAAAAGAAATCCCCAGAAAAACCAGTCATGATGAAATTCTCCGCCATCATCGCCTTCACCATGATGGCTCTTGGTGCCAGCGCACGCCCGGCTCTGCTCAGGGAGCCATCAGGACGCCTGGCTCTCAAGGTTGGTGTTGGTCTACCTTTTTTCTCTCTCTCTCTCTCTATTGCATAAAAAATCCTCATATGCTAACGATATACCATACACAGCCCGTGGTTCGCGCTGATGATATCGTCGAGCGTGATACGCTGTCCCTCGTGCAGCGCGGCATCATCACCAGACTCCACGCGCCAACTGATCCCCATCCGGCATACTGAGGAATGACTCGGTTGCTGTCAACAAGCCGGAGGGATGCTCTCGGCGGCCCAGGGGCAGATGATGGTAATTCATCTGGCATGTCTTTCCATTCTTTCCGACAGTCAAAAAAAGAAAAATCAACATCGTCCGAGAATGATCCTGGTGTGGCCGACTTGACGCACTGATGCATGTTTACCGGGTCAGGGTGTCAAAACAGAGGGGTAGGGGCCCCCCCTGCCCAAATGTCGCGAGGGCTTCTGTGACAAGGGGGTATGGCTGCGAAACTGCCTCACCCAGTTTCAACATGCCTATCCAGTACCCAATGGCCGTGTCAACCTGGCTTGGCACAGAATAATATGGGCCTCTTCTTTTGCAATCACCGACGTCTTCCGAATGATAACTAAGTCGATCGTTGGGTACACAACCTTTTTTTGTGTGGGAGAATTTCGTCGGTTTCGGAGCAGACAGGATGGAAGCCATCCTCGACCTGATGATGATCTTTTTTTCCTTGAAACGAGAGGAAGGGCTGAAACCATTCATTACATTCTTTCGATTAACTAGAACTCGATCACGACGAGACGGACAAAAGATCATCGAGAACATTCATTAATACCACTTTTTTATAATGTCTACAAGAGGAAGACCACTACTCATCAGGTCCCTCCAGGGGCTCATCAGACATGGGAATCCACCTCGCCGTGAGGTCTGGCTCCCGCCCAGCATCCTTGTCAAACGGCCACATTGGCCTCCGGATCCTCGCGTGGCCCAGCCTCTCGAGGTCCTGATCCACGCCCCCAGGCGTGAGGCCCAGCATCCAGTCGTTGGACATGTCGTACAGCTCCGGCTCGAGATAGCCAATCTTGACGATCACGATGGCAGCCTCCTCCCTGGGCCGCAGGTCGAGGTCCGTAAAGTCCTTCTCCTTGTGATATGGCTTTCGTAGTTTGGTCAGGATGGCGTGCACGCTGCCCACCTGCAGCACCACCTCGGTCACCGCGTCCTTGTCCCCGTGTTTGATGCTGTGGACACGACCCGTCATCGTCAGCGGACCCGCGTGGATATCGTCCACCATCGCGCCGGCCGTGACCGTCACCACTGCGCCCACCCCCGCCTCGACAGCGACGGCTATTGCCTCTGGACCAGGCACGCTTGCGTAGATGACCGCCGGCCCATCCTCCTTCTTGAACTCCTCCCGCTCCAGGAGACGCGTCAGTCCCCAGGTGACATCGCCACTGCCGCCTGCGGTAGGGTTGTCCCCCGAGTCACTGATGAAGAAAGGCCTCTTTGTCTCGTCCTCGATCCTCTCCAGCGCCGTAGCAAGACACTCCCCAAAGCTCCCTGTCGGCGCCACGAAATGGAAGCCCTTTCGGTTCTCCCAGAACAGCCGCGCCAGCTTCTCTGCGCCCGCCGCCACGGCCCCCTCCTCCCATCCCGTAACCACCACCGCTGCTCGGTTCCGCGGCTCGTCAGCCCACGCATACCCGACCCATATAGCGGCGTCCAGCACACCCTCCGTCCCCTCCGCCACGCTAGGAACGGCGGCGTAGATGGACTTGGCCGGCTCATCTCGTGTGCTCGTCTGTTCGCCCGGTAATAGGATCGGCACGGGCACCCATGCCTTGAGAGGCCGTTTCTTCTTCTCTAGCACAGCCAACAAGTTCTCGCACGCCCGCCGCCGAGTCTCGACCACATCCACGTGCGGCGCCGTCCGGTAGCACGTGAGAAGGTCACACTGATGCGCCAGCTCTCTCGACACGTTGCCGTGCAGGTCCATGCTGGCGCTCACGACGCAGCGAGCCCCCACCGCCTCTCGTACCCGCCGCAGGAGCTCCGCCTCGGCATCGTCCAGCCCTTCCACGCACATCGCCCCGTGGATGTCGAACCAGAGCCCGTCTGGTGTGGTGTCGATCGCCTCCAGCCGGGCCACCATCTTTGTCGCGAGGGACTCAAAGGCCTCGCGCGTGACCTGCCCGCCGGGGAGGGCGTGGCCGATCAGGGCGCCGCGCCAGTGGGCGGCGGTCGAGAGCGGGGTGTTTGGGCCTAGGACGGCGGCGTGGTAGGCGATGATCTCGGCGTCTCCGCGGCGGGCGTGGAAGGCGGCGGCTTGGGTGCGCGCGGGGGAGAAGGTGGATGTTTCGATGGCCAGGCCGGCGATGGCTATTGTTGGTTTGGGTGACATGGTTATTTAGCCAAGAGAGGGGCTGCGAGAGAGAGAGAGAGAGAGAGAGAGAGATGAGATGAGGGTAGTCTGGCGACGACCGCCTTGGAAACTGGCTCTGTTCTTGTTACTTTTCTGGAGTCGAGTTGCGCAGCTTTGAAAGTAGTAAATGGTGTTGAAATATAATTAATGTATGCTAGAACTTAGCAGAGATAAGACCAGGCCGGAAGTGGTGGTTGACTATGCCGGTACCGCAAATCGAAGTGGAGGTCATAGAAGCACAGTAAGACTCGGGTGATTATAGCTTCTACCAACTACTTATTCATTTAACTCTTCTTCCTTTTAGAATAATTGCTTGATTTATTACCTGCAGAATAATCGAAATAGAAGCTCTTTAATTAAAGAAGGTGTGTGCTATTTATCTATTTACAGAGTCTTTTGTTTTTGGTGGGGGGGGGGGACTTAAAGATAACTTGAAATCCCATTTGAAGGGAAACTTTAATTGACATGCCTCTTCTCGTATATCCTATATTGAAACCTTTTTTTTTTTAAAAAAAAAAAGATTCAGTCTACTCAATTACTTACATCTAAGTTCGTGCCCTGGCCTCAGTCAGAACTAAGTCGAACATCTCATCTATGTACTGGAGGAATAAAGAGATATGGCCCTCTCCCTCTAGCAGGCGAGGCCTCACGTTTTCCTTTGGAAGATGAGTCGCAAACCACTCCCCAGGCGAATGAGACACCATCCTGTCCAGACCACCCTGGTACACATGGATAGGAACTCTGACCTCGTCAAGCTCGAACCCCAACAGCTCTATGAACTCCAGGTGTAATGAGCACTGCAGTAATCCTGAGATTCCTAAGTACTGATTGGGTTTATGCTAATAAGAGCGATATCCAAGTGTAAATCCTTAAATACGGAAATGTGCAAATCCTGATAAGAGTGCAAGTATTCACTGCCTTTGGGGCTATTCAAGTATATGACAAATAAATACTTAGATTGATAACTGAAGAGCTATATACAATAATCTATCTAATAGTAGTAAATATATCCTTATATATCTAGCTCTTTAGTATAGGTAGCTCTGTTGCTTAGGCTGGCTTATCTTAGCTTATTATTGCTTATTAAGTTTTAATAAGCTCTTCTGATTAGCTGGTTATTCCTTAGATAATCTAATCTCTTTGTAATAGGTGATATAGCTTATAGAGGATAGGTGATCTGATATCTCCCTCTATTAGAGGGGCTGGTTCTGTGATCTGCATATTGGATAGGTTATAATATTATCTCCCTCCTATTAGTTATTATCCCTAATGATTCTTTGTAAATATTTATGCTCTCTTTTCTATATATTATACTTTTCTGATTAAGATGGAAAATAGAATCGGAAAATACTATTTTTCTTGGAATTCTTCTGCTTTATCGAAAAAGCATATTGCAATCTTTGATCATTTTATCTTTATTAAATCCCAAGATTTCGAAATTATACCTTATACTCCTTATTTAGAAAAAGGGGTTATCTGCAAAGTTATAAAGGGTATGAAAAGTTATACTTAGTGCACAAAAAAGGGATATGCTTGCAACTATTTTCGCATGCTTATATTATCTTATAAGTAGTTTTCTTATTTCCTTCTTGCTTTATTAATTTCTACTAAGATCCTTTTTAATTACTTATATTACTAATAAGCTAATGCATTTTAATAGTTGCGAAATTGAGGAGGAGAAGTATCTGCTGGAGCGCTAATAGGAGTTAGCTAATATATAGGCTTATTTTTCCAAATTATTAGCCTGCTTTTCGCAGCTTAAGAAGCAGTAATATTTATTGCAAAAGAAGAGGGTGAAATTAGTGAATTAGGGTTTAGAGGAGAATAAATATAACTAAGTAGAGGCAGCTTAATACTAGGCTATTGCTGATATGCAAGCTATGCTAGATAGCATTTCTCTGGATCTCAGCTTATCTGCTGATTTCCTACCTGTGGATTAGAGTTAGAAGCTTAGGGCTTTTAGGGATATATCTAGTTTATCCAGGGTTTGAAATATTGAAATATCTTGCTTTTTCAGATATAAGCTTCTTCTATTCTTTAGTAATCTGATAATATTAGAACCTTTTGCTAATTTAATTTTCTAATTGCTAATATTCTTTGATAAGATTATTGCTAATATTAGCAGATTTTTCCTAAGAGTTTTCGCTATAGTTATAATTTTTCCATTTTATAAGATATTAGTATTCTTTTTCTTATTTTCATATATTTAATATTCATTTTACTTCATATTATTATTCATCTGATTCTAGATTAATATTATATGCAAATTCTATATCTGCTAATGCTAGTTTGAGAAATAAGATATAGAAAATTAGATATAATCTCTTATAAGAGATTGCAAATTTGTAGTTAACTAAGGAGATTTTCTATAAAATTTGAAATAGTCTAAATTTCTTATAATCCAATTTATTGCTTAGTTATATTATTTTGATATTTTTATATTATAAGTAGATCTTATCTCTCTCCTATAGGATTAATCTTTTAATCCTTTTAGAGTTTGCATAATATATTATAGTTTCTCTTATTTCTGCAATCTTTTTCTAGAGATTCTTATAGATTTCTCTTAGTTTTATAGCTTTCTTATCTATTTTTTTTAGCTTATCTGCTAGATATTATTTTATAATATATTATAGAGTTATATCTATAGAGTGCATAGAATAGAGATATTCCTATAATGCTTATATCTGTGCTATTATATGCAAATTCTGCTAATAGTAGCAATTTAATCTAGTTATTCTATTCTTAGTTGATATAGCTTTATAGATATTGCTTAATAATCTGATTTATTTATTCTATTTATCTATCTATTTCAGGATAAAATATTATAGATATTTGTTATATTATATTAAGTTATTTTATAAGTGAGATCTAGAATTTAGATACAAATTTCCTATCTCTATTAGAGATAATTTCTTATAATATGCTATATTTGCTTATAATTATTCTGAGAAATATATATATAAGATCTTCTAATATATTGCTTTCCTTATAGAGAATAAAATATATATATTTGCTTAATCTGCAAACTACTACTAAGATGCTATTATATTATATTTTAATTAAAGGTTTTTATAAGAGAAATAGCTTAATAATAAAATCTAAGCTAATAGATTGCTATATAATGCTAAATACTAATAGAGATTATAATAGTTTATAAAGTTTATATCAATTTGCTTTATTTTTATTGCAATTATTATATTTCTTAATAATTTTAATAATCTATTTCTTAAATCCTAGAAAATTCTAATATCTTCTGATTTATTTATATATTATCCTAATTCCTTAATATTTATAAGCTAATATATTATATATTTCTTTGATATATTTATTCTATTCTATAGATATTATTTATTCTAATACTTTGCCTTAGTATTTGATTCTGAGAGTAATATCTAGTTCTCTGTGTGTATTAATAAGATCTCTATCTTTGTTAGTTGCAAAGATATCCTGGATTTCTTCTTCGATTTTATTCTAGTAGTTTGCTCTTCTGCTGAAAGTATCTGCTCTAGCATTCTCTTTGCCTTAGATATAGATAATCTTGAAATCGAACTAAGATAGGTATTCTGCCTATTTTATTTATTATTAGTTGAAGTTTTTTATTATTATAAATATAGTAAGATTCTTATAATCTGAAAATACTTTGATTATATATTTAGCATCTATAAGGTAGTATTCCTATTCCTTGAATAATTCTACTATAACTATAAATTCTTTATCTGGTATTCTATATTATAACTCTAGTTTATTGAGTTTCTTTGAGAAGTTAGCAATTATCTATAGTTATCCTGTTATAACCTATTCAACCTGCAGGTTGAAAACAGGTTATAAGCAAACAAGGACTAGGTATTATAACTTAATATCAAAACAGGTAACAAGGATTATATAACCCAGGGTTAGGGTTATAACAGGGATAGATCATTGGATTGCCAGATAATCTAATAAGCTAGGATTATTGGATCACTAGATAATCTAATAAGCTAGGATCACCTGAATTGCTAGTGATCTAAGGTAAGCTATACTAAAGAGCTGGATATATAAGAATATATTTATTACTATTAGATAGATCATTATATATAGCTCTTCAGTTATCAATCTAAATATTCATTTGTTATATACTTAAATAGCTCCAAAGACAGTAAATATTTGCACTCTTATCAGAATTTATATATTTCCATATTTAAGGATTTATACTTTGATATTGCTCTTATTAGCATAAACCCAATCAATACTTAGGAATCTCAAAATTACTACAATGCTCATTATATTTTGATAACTCTTATTCAGAAATAGTTTAATATATACCCCTTGAATAATATAGAAATATAATAGCTTCTTAAACCCTAACTAGATCTGTTAGCAGTAGCACTATTAACTTTACTAATCAAATTGAAGCATTTACAAAGTATATTAAGGAACTCGAAGAATAGAAATTGAATAGCAAAGAGTTCTACTATAAGATAGAAGCTTCTGTACCCTATAATAGAGAATACTATATTCTCCAGGCCTTCTTAATCTAGTGCAAAGCCTATTTCTACCACAAAGAAAAGAAGTTCCCAAAGGAAGCTAATAAGATTATCTTCGCTGGAACTAGACTTAAAGGAGATATATTCACTTAGTTTAAGCCTACTCTTAGGAACTATTTCGAGTATAATAAGCTTAAATAGGATAAGAATATTAAGCATATTTTCTATAATTTCAATAATCTCGAATAAGTATTCAAGGATATCTTTAGTAATATAAATGAATAATATAAGGCTAAATAAGAGCTTTTTAAGCTTAAGCAAACTAAATCTATAGCCAAATATACTATAGAGTTCTAGAAAGCTTTCTTATATTTATAATAGGATAATGCAGCTTTTATTGCTTAATATTATAATAGATTTAAAGATAAGATTAAAAATAATCTTATATATGCAGAATAATCTATAAAGCTAGTA
>JACWRQ010000747.1:0-10619 GCA_014849955.1 Cryphonectria carpinicola | reverse complement strand
CTCTCTCTCTCTCTCTCTCTCTCTCTCTCTCTCTCTCTCTCTCTCTCTCTCTCTCTCTCGCTCGCTCGCTCGCTCGCTCTCTTCCTCTCTCTTTTTCTTTCTCTTTCTGTTTCACTCCTTCTCTCGCTCACTCCCCAGATTTCAAAACTTGCAAATGACGTTGTCCCTATTTGCAAAGAATTACAGGTTGCTTCTCTTTCGTCAAGAGCGCCCTTTGTGTTTCCTACGCCAAAACGGAAAGCCTAAGAAGGACGTTTTACGAGGCGTCCCCGCGGTTATGACTGGCAACCGCATTTCTGTTATATACTAGAATTTTAGGGCACACGAGAGCACGATGGTTACCCCCTGTGAGTGTTCGGTGGGTTACATAGTACTTTAGGAGCGAAAGACGACCCCACCAGGTGGTGGGCCACGGAATGCCGCCGCGAAGCACCGGTCCTTGTTGCGTGCATACTATAATTACTCACTAGCCGACAAAAAACCACAATGACCGTCAGCAGAGGACGTATGTAGTACAAGAAGTCGACTCGCGACAAGGTCAGCGGTCACACCCCGTTGATAGCGCGTGCTCTTGTGTCCAATGCCTGACTCTTAGTGCCATCTAATGTTTTTCGTCGAGGTTCTCGCCAGCTTTATTGCGTAGGTGAGAATATCGAGTGCTCCACCTGTCCCAAGTCCATGGCTGTCAATCCAGGTGGGAGGGGGAAAAGCCGTTTCCTTACCGCCTCGCAAGCACCAAAATCGATTCCAGAGGATAAAATGTTGGTCTTGGCCCGTATTCCCCCCCCCCCCCGTCTCAATGCACTCGGGTCCCTCATCTATCGTGGGATGCCGCCAAATGGCTTCGGGCCTTCGACAGAGATCCACAGTCGGGTGGGTTCTGATACTTTTTGCGGGCGTACGTGGTCAAGGCGGCAGGGCGAGCGAAGGCAGACGCCTCCCGGAGAGAGTGCTCCCCGTGGCGAGGCCTAGGCGGTCGAAATGAGATGACTAAAGACTTGAGTGACGGTGAGCAAGGACTGCCATTATATTTGAAGCACAATTCGACAGGGTTTCGTAGGGACTTTTTCAAGTGCACGGGCATCGTCGCCGATAGCCGAGGTCGACACATTTTGTTCTTGTTCTGACTGTGGTCCATATAAGCAAAGGTAGATCTGTGGCTCAGTAAGTCTTGATGTATCTTGGTTGATATGTGATGAGATTCTGTAATGAGTACATAATCGACTCAATAGAGTCGTGCGCAGTTTCTCGTCCAAGACATCCTCTGTTGGTGGGCTGTATCAACTCTTTCATGCCAACGACGGTGACTTCCAGCACGGCCGTGCCAAAGATAGACATCCTTGGCAGCTGATCAACATAGCAAGGTACAGGACCTGGGAAATATGAGCCGGCAGACGGTGATAGTCGGAGACTGGACCACAAGACATACTTAAGACTCTAGCCCCCTTCAGCGTCACTTGAGTATATTCATTTTCGGGAAGGGCGTGAGGTTCTCGGCCCGAAAGGGAAAGATGGATCGCAATAGATGGTTAAGTAACTATTTCATGCCATATTCAGTACTCAAGCAACATAAATACCGAATTAATAATCAAGGGATCACACATCCGCATCAGTACTTCCGTCATCAAATAGTCAAATTGGTTTTGCACTGAGTACAGCCGGTTTCTCGCTATCCTCATTGTACAGGGCCGTTGGAAGTATTATCAAGTACTTAATACTTGCTCACGAAGCTGATGTCCATCCAGCCAGCATTGAGCTTAATTGTTGATGTCGGCTCAAGGCATCTGAGAAGTCAGGATAGTCTCTCTCACGACCTTCAGAGACATGGTCATAGAATCCCTCATACAGCGCGGCGACACTCCGAGCCACGACAGGTAGATCAGTTTCTTCTTGCCACGTAAGCCACTCCCACTGCTCACTGCGGACCTCGTCCGCCGCGAAATCGTGCACGTCGATCGTGACAGGCGCAGAGTACGAGCTTGCATGGAGAGATGTTCCGCTCGGCGAAATGAGACGGATCTCGCCGTGCTCGCAGTTGATATGCCATGTCAGTGCGGGCTCTCCCTTGAACTGCTGGCCGCGACGGAAACGTATGTGAAGACTGGCTCCCTTCTCAACGCTGTCCGAGGGCTTGAGGGAAGAGGTGGCGATGATCAAGTCAGGGACGTCAGATGCCACCTCGCCGACAATCTTGCCCGAAGCATCGCGGAGCTTCATCGTGGGTCGCTGGAGCTGGAGGTGCGTCTGCACGTCCGTGGCCTCACCAAGGACAGACTGCACAGAATCAAACACTTCAGGGAGTGTCGGTTAGCCACAAATAACCATTCGTAACGGGAAAACCAAACAAAGATTCAAAGTACTGACAATGCGCAAAGCCGATCATGGGGATGTTTCCTCCGACTCTCCTCTGCGCAAAGTATTTCAACCCCTCGGCCACCGTCTCGCGGTCAATCGTGCCTCCAAAAGCCCGCACCTCACTGCTCAAGACTCTGCCCAGGCTCCCTCCCTGTACCAGCTCCTTAATCTTCAGGAAGACGGGCGTCAGCCGTCCCTGCAGACCAACCACAGTGTGAAGACCCCTCTCCGCCGCCGTCTCGGCCAGCTCTCGTGACCGCTCCACATCATGTGTCAGCGGCCACTCTACAAAGACATGCTTTCCAGCATCAACACTGGGCTTGGCTAGGGCGTAGTGCGTGTCGACGCGCGTGCAGCAGACCACAAGGTCGACATCCGGGTCAGATGCAAGGGCTGCCGGGTCACCGTACGCGCGAGTGCTCGCTGGGTCGAGGCCGTAGGACTCAATGGCCTTCTTTGCAGACTCGACGCTGGAGTTGCAGAGGGCCGCAATGGTATACTTGGACCTGCCCCGCGCCGAGAGGAGGTAGGGGAGGTGGGCACTGCTCGCCCAGGAGGTCACGGCGGAGGAAGAGAGGCCTATTATGCCAAGGCGGATTGGTGCCATTTTTGTCATGAATATTGCCACCATGAACCTGTAAAGGACACAAGACTAAGTTTTCCAGTGGAGAATTTCCTTCAGAATGTACACTTTGGGGGACAAGGACTGTTGGGGTAGCATTTATGCAATGATTACTTTACTTTATAACGTCGAGACTACGGAACATGGAACTAGCATCAGGATTGGTAATCAGTATCCTACTAATACGCAATCTGGTCCGGATTTATAATCACCTTCAGTCAATCTTGTTGCCAGCGAATGAATCTTCATTTTTTTTTTTTGGGGAATCAGACATGCCTTACCATGACATCTGATCTACAATGTTGATTACTATACAGAAGATACGGGTAGCAAATGTCTATAGCCGCTCGCATCTGTTCACTAAGTGCCGGTTCCCGTACTATATGGTCTTGAGTTATTGACATCGAGTCCGCAAATCGTCCGCTTAGACTTGAGGTTATACACTTGTGTCACAGAGAGAGAGGGGGTGGGGGAGGGTGAGCAGTTCTGAAGGGAGATGGAGAAACGTAAAAACAAAGATATAGGTTCCAGGAGCATATGACCAACATCTTCAAATACCAGGGCTACCAGCCTAGAGATCGTTAATCCCTAGCAGCTTATTGTATAGATGTTCAGCAGAAGACATGTCAGTACGGCAATAAATATGAAATTTGTTGACATATTGGGGGGAAAATGAGGTCGTCAAGGTAGTTGATTAATTCGAATAATGACATGTATAATTAGATGTCCAAACGCGAAGCGTGGATAAAATGAATCAATAGCAAATCTCCCATACCACTGCATGCAGCCTTGATTGATTATCAAAGATCGAGTACCGCCCTGGATCTCTAGAGCCAGTAGTGGAAGGTAAGCGGCGAGGTTGAGAGTAGGGGGGACTTCTACACGCCGTCCAGGTCTTAACCTGTACATGTTTCGTTGTTGGCGTCACGCGCCTTGGGATGCCTTCCTGATGTCAAAACTGGATGCCCAGAAGATGCTGGGTAGATATGCGCTCTTGACAATCATGGGGTAGCAATAGTCTCTCAAGTACAACCGAGCCCAGCTGCTTCGCGGCCGTTCATCATAGAAGTTAGGGGGTGATCAGCACAAGCTGTAATAATGGGTCGGGATTGCATGCAGCTGCCGGGATTCTAAGTCTGCTAATTAAAATGTAAAGATAGGCTTGCTTCCTCAAGATGTTGCTTGAGGGTGTCTTCAGTGTTCTTCAGCTCATCCTTGACGAAGTCCTCCATGCTGATTTTGATAGAAAGGACCCGGTCTTCCACCTCAAAGTCTACCCGCCTGTCGATATCATCACTAACCTCTTGGATTCGGTCATCCAGGACCTCCATATCTGCGTGACATGCTTCATCCAACCTGCTGACTTGTTCCTTGATATCTTGTATCTGATCCTCAAGATCTTTCAATCTTGCCTGGCACTTGTCGTTCAGGCCAGAGAAATGGTCGTTCAGGCGTTGGTCAAGGCGATCTCCAATGCGGGCTTCAGACGCCGAAAGCTCGGCACACAGCTTGGTATACTGCTCAGCGCAAATCTTTTTGCAGATATTTTCAACAAATGAGACGTCGAACTCGCGAGGATCAGGGCTGTTTAGTCGACGCTTCTTAGACGACGTGGCTACGTCTGAGTCTTGGTGCAGGAATTAGCCTCAACAAGCAAGCGTAATCTTCAGGAACAGGAGTAGGAACGACTTGTATTTACTGTATGCTATCGGAAGTATCGGGGGCGGTGCCCCAAGCTCATTGTACGATGGAGGGCTTTCGGCCAACACATCATCAACGCTGGTACAACTGACGACCTTGCCACCTTTGCCATGATAAAGACTAGCATAGTCGCCGAGACGGCTGCTGGGGCCAAAGTCTTGATATATAGTCCCACAGAGCGTCGTGAGCTGAGCCCGAGACAGAACACCGTCTCCAAAGTAGAGTGACAAGACATGACGCTGGGCAGCTGATCGTACGGACCGCAGCAGGGCGGTCTGGGTCCTGTCGTTGAGGCGTAGTGGTTCAGGCGGTGTGACGAAGATGGGAGGATTCTTGAGGCGGAACAGCAAGTTAAGCGACTTATCATGCGACACCTCAGCCTCGGCTTGTGTCTGGGCAGGGACGGACTCGACGATGGACTGTATCTGTTGAAAATGAATCACCAGATAAACAGGGACAACATCTTCTTGGCGGCGTCGATGCAGAGCAATGCGAAGCCTGAGCGAGGCGGTCTTGCTTGTTGAATCGAAATCGAGGGCCAAAGACGCCGGTATGGAAGATGGGGGGGATGCCTCAGGGGCCTCATCGCAACTGATGACAGCAGGGACGTCGTGGAGATCGATCTTGAGCGCCAAGGGCGTCTCAGACGATGGGACCGCTGCAGCCATCTTATATGTTGTCTATCTGTCCCAAGTACGCATCAGCAGTCACGAATGTAGCCTGAAAAGAAGCCCCGATGTCGTATGAATCAGCTCATGTAGACACAGGATCCCACCCGCCCAGGCTTTTTCTTTTGGAGATGGAGCAGCCTTGACTCGAGAGGTCAGTGCAGGAAAACGAACGGATAAGAAAGAGGGAAGACGCCAAGAAGGACAAAAGGGTATCTCCAATGTCTGGCAGCTCAACGGCACAACAAGAGACACCAGGACGCGCAGTCGGCCAGCCCATCCACCGGAGACGTCTCTTTTAAAGCTCACGACTCCAGCTTGAGGGTACCTCCCAGAGCCCAGGAGACCTGTCGCTTGGCAAAGGGTGCGAATGGCCAATGCTCTTGATGGCTACTGTGGTGTGTGGTACAGTATTTTGGCGTAGAGCTCTCGACAGCGCAGAGCAAGCGTTGCCAGGACTCGCGATCGGCCAGCCCATCCACCGGAGACGTCTCTTTTAGAAGCCCACGAATCCAAAGTGAAAGGCTACCTCCCAGAGCCCAGAAATCCCGTCGCTTGGCAAAGGGTGCGAATAGCCGACGCGGCTTGCTGCTACTGCGGAGGGGTGCGATGCAGTATCTTTTGGAGATGACTTCGGATCGTAGGGTCGAGGAAAGGAAAGAAATGTCTGAGCGCCAGGGTCGGGCAAGAAAGACCCTGTGAAGGGCAGGCAACAACAGGCCGGGAAAGTGCCCTTGGTGAAAGAGAGGGAAGGAGGCATTGTCAGGAGTGGAGACAGCCCAGCCACCCAATTTAAATCACATCATCCCGTCAGTGCACGGGCCTCCACTCAATTCAGTCTTGAACGCACTGTCACGTGCTTCGGCGGGTTTTCCATGAATTCAGCAAGCTCATTCATCATCTGAAGCTCCATCTAGAGTGACGACAAAAGAGGATTACGTTCCCGACTGCAGATTTTCCAATCTCTCGTGCCCTGCTACGTGTGTGTATCGCGTGTGCCACAAGGCTTCTTCTTAACGGGACAAGGTGTTCTCCATTGAGATTTGAGGAGGGAAAAGCGGGTCACTTGAACCCTAACCCTCTTACATAACCCATCTTATGAGCCTGGCATGCCAGCCAACCTCGAGAACTTCCTCACAATCTGAACCGAAAGAGTTCACATCACCCATGGTGTCACAGCGTAAGGATCCCGTAGGGTCGAGGGCTCATCAAAAGAGACAATCTTAAGTAATTTATTTTAATCATTCATCAATCATGGAAGCCGTTCGGATCGATCTTCTTTACCTTTTCAAGCAACTTCTATACGACCCCAACCCATCTCATGAACCGCCACCACCTCCTCCTCCTCCTCCTCCTCCTCCTCCTCCTCCTCCTGGCTGTTCCGGGCTGGTATGAGACGCTTTCCTAGATGTCAGTGCGGACTGTTCCATTGATATATACGAATAAAAAATTGGGCCTTTTTATTGCACAATCAGGTTTGGACGTATTTTTCACCGTCGAAGAGAGATCGCCTCACCGAGGACCCAAGAACACCACACGAGGGCCAGACTTTGCCATAGGTCAGTCAGTCTTATGCCTCTAGAACCTTTGAAAAGTCGATACCACAGACTCAACTGGCTCCGATGTGACTAGCCAAGCGTGAGGCCGTTGTGTAATACGCCTAGGCCGGGGCTCATTGACCTCCATCAGCTTTGTAGTTCCCCAATGGGGCGGTCCTGGTCTCAAGATGTGATGGCCATTCATCCAACCACTCGCATCACAATGACAACAGTGGATATCGTAATACTGATCTGTGGAAATATAAGGGGAAGTGCCAGTGCAACGCACTGGCGATCGCTTTTGCGATATGATCAGATTTTGGCATGCTTTCATTCTTGCATATAAAAGCACCTTGAAACCTTTTACCTACCATTTAGAATGAGAAAGTGTGAAGGGAACTTGGCGATGTCTGTGGTTCAGTTGTTTCTTCTGTACATATGTAATATTTGTACATTCCGGTGCAGAGGGCATGTGAACAACTTCGTGTTCTAGTGAAGGTATACTTTAGTCATTCTATTGACAAGATGAACTGTACCAGGTCCTTCAGGACAAACACAATTTTGGGGCAGTAAAACATTTCATCCAGAGGTGATTATGTGAAGAATGTTTTTCTTGTGCTAATTATTCTTCACCACTTAGTATTCAAATACTTATAAGTGTCTAGTACATATATTACGGGGGATTTGATGAGGGTAGAATGCTTGAAAGTAACAATAAATAACAGTGGTTTCCATCCAAATGAATTGATTACTGCAGTGAAGTGATAGTTTTGTATGCACTGACAATTTCACAAACACATTCATATGGAAGTATGAAGCTCCCGCCACCACCCACAACCAAGTGAATTAGTCGAGTCCCAGAGCCGGATTACATACTGGGTACTTTGTTTGAGTATATAGACGCACTATTATTAACAAGATACTTTCTCCCAAAAAAAAAAAACCATTTGCACTTCTCATTGTATCCATTGAGGACATCATAACTTTCTGCTGTTCCCTAGAACACTCTGTTGATCATTCTCTACATCTCTTCTGAGAATCAAGTCAAACTTCTCCCCAGATCATCGACAAGATGTTCAACAACAACCTCGTCTCCAAGGTTCTCGCCCTCGTGGCAGTTCCCCTGGTCTCAGTCACCGCCAGTGACGCCGCTCTGCCCATGGCCACCGGCTTCTCCTCCTACTGCGACCCGACTTCCATCGGCTTCTACGACAACGCGCAGACTCAGCTCACAGCCATGTGTTCGTCGGCCGAGGGTGCCTCTATCCTCTACGAGTCCTACCTCGACCTGAATCTGTGCTTCGTCAACGTCAAGGGCACTTTGTACCTCCGTATGAAGTATGTCAACATTCTGAACCCCCCTACCCCCCCCCCAACTCGCAGGTTAATGAATACTAATAGAGAGGAAAAACAGCGGAGGCGCTCTGAACTCCTGCACCTGCGAGATGGGTGACCAAATCACCAGCTGCCAGTTCCACTGCGGCATCACCCAGGCTCAGTGCCTCTGCGACAATGGCCACGGCAGCATTGTCCCTAATCCCTTCGATTTCAGTAAGCATCACACCATCAGGGGGCAGTGGGAGTTGAATTCTTTCATCTTTTTAGTGTGCTAACGAGAGACACCACAGATTCCTACATCGGCCTCGCCGACGACGGCGAGGGCCACACCGTGCTGAGCTGCCAGGACGCTGGCACCATCGCGGTCGGCACGTTCACTCGCTGTGTCGAGTTGGGCGATACTGTTAATTGCCCTTGAGGGATGAAATGTACGATGAGTATGATGCCGTGTCTGGAAACTGCGCAGGAGATTCTGTAAAAGATTGTTGAGGGTACTCGTGACTGGTGGTGTGCATACATTCCGCGCGGCCATGTTTTTTCTTGTCAAAGCACCCAGACTCCATAAGACACTGCAGACTAGATACAGAACCATACACATGACGGATTTTTTTTCACAATTATAAAAGAAGACCTTCCTCGCGAGAGTGAGAAAAGTGTTATATGATCATACCTGTTACATTCGATTTCCAAACCAATCTCAAGTAAATCGCCTCGTCTTCACAGCGGAGCCATTGACATTGGCCGCCCCGCCAGTCTGCAGAGTCGTGGGCAATAAAGGCTCAAGAACCGGCTCCCAGACGGTCTCATAGAGGCCCGGGCTGCCGTCGGCCGCCAGACTGCCAGGCTCCAGGCTGCCGATTTCGGTCGAGTTGCTACAGCAGGGCGCATAGGGTCCCCAGAGGGGCCCGGCAGCCCACGCCGCCCAGCCGATGTACTCGTCGTTGTCAGACATGTACGCCAGGGCGCCCCTGAGCATCTCAGTGCAGCTGGTGGTGTTGGAGCCGCCAAACTCGCTCACGAGGGCCTTGATGCCGTACTGCTTCAGCCACGCCGTCAGCGGGGCGAGGGTCGTGTTGAAGGGCTCCGTGCACTCGATGTGGCTGCCGCTGAAGTCGTAGTCCAGGTACTCGTGGATGTCGACAGCCCAGTTGTTGGCCGTGTCATTGATCTGGTACATGTACTCGGAGGACGGCAGGTCGGTTCCCGTGGAGCCCGAGTTGGACGTCCTCACGTGCCCGCCTGTGAAGCCGTTGCCCGGGGCGAGAATGAGGTTGGTGGCGCCCGCCTCCCTGATGGCCGTGACCGCGGCCTGGTCGTTCTGCAGGACGAGCGAGGTCGGCATGTCGTGCGGCTCGTTCATCAGGCCGAAGATGACGTGCGTGTTATTGGCGAAGCGCTTGGCCAGCTCGCCCCAGAAGGCTGCGAACTGTTCTGTCGTCGCAGCGGCGGGGTCGGTGGTGTTACCGATTACGCTGCCCGAGTAGGGCTGGGAAGATGGGTCGTTGTAGCGCATGTAGTTGTGCGGGTCCAGGATCGCGTATGCGCCCTTGGTGATTGTGATATGGTCGATGGCTTGCTTGTAGTAGTCGAAGTGCTAATATCGTCTTTTGTGAGAAGGGACGGACAGTCCTGTGTGTGCATTTGAGATGAAGTTGCCTTACTGTCTCATTGAACTTTGCCCCGAGGCCATATGCGAGCGGACACATCCGTTCCAGTAGGAAAGCGACGCGAAACAAGTTGACCTAGTCAATGTGAGCACTTGTGCATACATTCTATCTTATCTGAAGGGACAGGATTGTCCAGGGAACATGATAATTTCTCACCTTGTTCTGGTCCACGTATACGTCAACGGCAGAGGCGTTAATGAATTCATAGTCCACGCCAAACGTGCCAGGAAGTCCTGTGCCTGGAGTGCCGTAGACGCCAAACTCACCGCCAGACTCTGACACGCCGGCGTAGTAGATGGTGGCCTGCGCCCCCAGAAAGAGGGATGTGAGGATGAAAGAGGGCCTCACCATGATCACTGAGACGACACTGTTCCGTAGTGGAGAAGAATGGTAGTTGTAGTTAAAGGACGCTCAAGACAGGCTCGTGATCGACATTGGCATTCCCCCCCCCCCCCCCTTCTCTTTATACGCTTGCGACAGCAATATGAGCTCCACACCCAGAGCTCATAACCCGGTAAGTATGTATCTGATGCAATCTATCTGCAGAATAGCCTCCCCATTAGTCCGTCTTGGGTTATCGAGAGAGAGAAGACCTTGAAAGATCGAGCTATTCCCTGCATCGCGAGGTTTTAGCTCATGGGGGGTACAAAAAAGTTGACGGGGGGTACAAAAAGTTGACAGGGGGTGCAGAAAGCTCATGGGGGGTACAGAAAAGCAGGCCAGAAAGCAA
>JACWRQ010000746.1:0-10730 GCA_014849955.1 Cryphonectria carpinicola | reverse complement strand
GGGTTCGTGACACCTGGTCCCTGTTGCTTGTGACCTGCTGGTGACCTGCATGTTGGATGGGTCATAACACCCTGCTATCACTATATATGATCAATGTGTGCTTGATGTGGATTAGCTTGACCTGAATATCTTCTGTCTTGAATATAATTAATTAAAGTACAATATTATTGTGGCTCTAACTAATATGCATCACTCTACTTGATTATTAGATCACAAAAGAATATATGTTACGTGTTGGAACTCTTTGTCCACTTACCAGGAGGTAGGTAAGCAAGGCATGAATAGCTTTACCCTGTTAAATTTGATATAAAAAAATCCGACCAGAATTAAAATGCTAAATACCTGTGACTTCATTCCACATGGAATTGCCCCATCTACCTGAGTCTGGGCTCTATGCTCTCACCTCTTCTTTTGCTCGAGTAGCATGGATGCTTTCCATAAAAAATTCCAAAATAGGTCTGGAACATCCTGCCTGTAAACAAAGAATGTTATATTCATCAGTGTCGTAGAGTATTCTCCAGGCTAATTAAAGAGCTCATTTAGCAAAACTTCAGGATACTTGGTGAAACAAGGATGTAGTATCTATTTAAACTCTTTCCAGTAAAGATGACGGAGACTCCGTCACCAGATGGCTTATACGGCTATTCTTCTCATGCACAAAATGACAAATTTGATCGGAACGAGACGCAGCTGTGGACTGGGAAGATCCCCGGAAACGATTGAGATTTGTTCTATCGGTGATTCCTCTAGCTAGCAGTCTTCCATGACGGAAGCCAATTTCCCCAATCTTGACAATCCCTTAGGACCTGGGGATCGAGAAGTACAATGCTGGTACGATTTACTGCCAACGTGCTGGAGGCTTGGCCGGTCGAAAGGTCCTGCAACACCAGCAGCTGTGAACACCTCAAGATATGGGAATGCGTGATCTGTAGACGCCGCCTCGCTATTTGGCGATCTACTGCCTACCCATACTTAGATCATGCGTCACAATTTCCAGACAGAATGAGAATATGAATGCGCTAGCAAGCTATCTTGAAGCCGAGAGGGCAGATGCAATATCCCAGCTCCGGCTGCTCCGGCTGCCTCGGGCACCTCGGGTCCTTTCTTCGAGAACCTTTATTGCTACATACTTGGAAGCTGCAACGTGGTAAGGGAGGACAGCAGAACAGAACATCTCAAGATCCCCCTCACGTGCCAGAGAATGTCCGGCGGTATCAAGGGAGAGACAAGGAAATAGGACACGGAGAGGGAGAGAGAACAGAGAGAAACACGAAAAGATAACAGGCCGTGTGTTTGAGACCAAACACATTCCTAACATGGAGGTGAGGGGGATAGAAATGCAGTCAAGTTCCATCCCGTCTGAAGATGAAGAAGACCCAAGGGATTTTTTCGAGAAGGGAAGGGATACACGCACACACACACACACACACACACACACAGGTGAGACAGTTGTCGAAGAAGACGGGAACGGGAAACTGTCGTCCGCTAGTGCTGATCACGGGAGCAGCCAGCCGGCGCCCAGATCCCTTCGGAGAGGGGCCCACGTGGTGACACACTGAATCCCCCTTTTCTTCGTCCTCGCCGTCATCGTCGTCGTCTCCTCCGTCTTCTTCTCGATTTCCAACCAGCAGAAGAACCCTGCAGGTTAAAGGATCTAAGGTTGTGGAGAGGACCAGTGAAGAAATCCGGGGTAAAAGGGCGCTAAAACGGGTTTCCCCAGGCACGCTGCAACAGGGTAGGCGGCTCAGCGTGGTCCCCTGGTCCGTCCCCCTCCTAGTGGACACCGCCTACAGTACAGGCCTCCCCCCTGACGCACGTGAGCATTTCGTGGACAAAGTATTACCTAAAAACGAACGGTTGGCGTCGGTACCCCAAAACACGATGCCCAAAAAAAAACAAAAAAAAAAAGAACCCTCTTTTTTTTTTGTTTTTTTGCTTTATTTTTCTCGTAAGATGATGGCTGACCAGCTCGTCGTTCATCTCCCATGGCTTTGAGGGAACGTGACTAGTCTAGCCTGCAGAGAAATCCAATTCATAAAGGGGAAGGAGGCTGGACCAGGTGGGTGATGGGCTGGTAAAGAAACCTGCGAGATCGCTCTTGGGTCGCTCCTGTATCGGAGGTGGGACGTGGCGTAATTGACTTGAGCGGGAAAGCAGGGCTGAGAGATCGGATTCCGTCGGACGAGGCTGCGGTCACCGGTTCGCCGAGCGGCTGCATCGCTCAGAAAAGAAGAAAAAACACCCCATGAAGGGGTGCGTCAGAAAATGAGCCATTGCGATATCGCAGCTCGCGAGTATCTCGTTCAAACTCCCAAGCCCACAAGAGGGTGATCTTGGGGGAGGTCTCGCCGGCCAGTGGCCGAGATGAAAGGACCCTCCCCTTCATCAAGTAAGTTCTTTGCGCTGTTCCGAATCTTGCCGATGTTGTCTCTGGTGCAACCAACTGCTATCGTATGAGACACGAGGGAGGGGGAGCGATGTTCGGTCACGTCCTGCACCACGAGGGGTGACGCGGCGGGAGGCGAGGCTGTGAGGGCAGATCAGATAAGCCCAGGAAGGACATCGGGATTAAGCTGCTGCTGCTGCTGCTGCTGCTGCTGCTGCTGCAAGGGAGGGGAACAACAAAAAAAATAAAAATTAAAGAGCGTAATGTATTGCAAGATGATTCAGATAATGATAAGAGCATGCTTTCTTTTATAGATATGCAGTCTTCAGCGCGTATGCATACTATGTATGTTCGTCATTGGAATGAAATATTGACGTGCGATTGACGTGCGATCAGCGGGAGTTGGCGAAGGGAGGTTGACGTTGGTTGGTCACGGGGGGTTCCCCTGTAAACGGCCATGTCAGAAGCTTCTTCTGGCCAATAGGAGGACATGCCTATGACCCCACACCCCTCCCCCACCAGTGGCGCTAAAAGCGGACGGGGCTACAATGGCCCTGCAAAAAAAGAAGAAGAAAAAAGGCCTTTCCAGAGCTCAGATTCAACCTCCTATTGTCGCTGCTTTGTCTTGGCCCTTGACAACAACCTAGGAGGAGGAGGGGGAGGCTGCTAGTAGACCACATGACTGGGTTGAACAGTCATCACCTCCTTATTATTTTGCCAAAATCCGAAATCCCGACGATGCGCTTTAGAGAGGACAGGACTGCGCCCCAGGGAATGGGTGCATAAGTGCATGTGACTTTAGCTCCGAGGAGATGCAATATTCGTATCACATGAGGCAAATAAGGGAAATAAAAGAAAAGTTAAAGAAGAAGAAGAAAAAAACAGGTTGGCAATTTTGGTCTGGGGTCCAAATGTGGTCTTGTGTTGCAGGGCGGCTCGAGTCGGATGTGCAGTTGACAAAGAGATACTCAAGGCTGTGGCTCTCCCATGTTTTCATTACTCAATCCTCAAGTAACAAACAGCCCTGTCCGGCATGATTCACACCCCCCCCCCTTTTCCTACCCTTTTCCTCTGTAATGATTTTTCTTCCTTCTCCTTCCTTCCATCGTTGTTTTCCCCCCTTCTCCATATTGACTAATTCAAAAAAAAAAAAAAGGGAACACGGGACCTCTTTAGTTGATCTTGACCTGCTGGTTTTCTTTTTCTTTTTCTTTCTTTTTTTTGACAAGCACGTTTTCCTCCTTTTCCAGCGCTGTTCATAGGTCGACGGTCTGCCGTCCTGTCCACACTTGTACACGTATATGTATACATACTTAATGCACCTCTACCTTTGCAGCTTTCACTACTACATAAGTACTTAGCTACTTAGTGCTTCACACTACTTATTACCTACCATCATCGTTCTTTCCTGGTCCCCCCCCCTCTCTCACTCGCTACTGCCTTGTCTGGCCCAACGCTACTTGTCCAGAATATCACCACTATTTTTCGTGCTCTGGTCTTGTGTATGGCCTCTTCGTACATTCCATAGTACAAGAAAGCTACCCCGTAAAACAATCTTGTGTGCCACGCCCACACACCCAAACTTACACATCACACCCTCTTCCTCCTTCTCCTCCTCTTCCTCCTCGTCGTTCAGCACGTCATCTCTCGACTTCGGGTTGTTTAACTATTTCATCCTTCCCCCGCAACAACTTTACCTAAAACCATCTTCTCAGTGACTAATAGATTAGAATCTATTCGGCTGGTCGCTGCTCATGTGAAACCATCCTGACCGACACACCCACCTCTCCCCTTCCTGGCCAGGGCAGACCTACATTCCTGAGCCCCCCCCCCCTCCCCCCTCCCCCTCCCTCTCCCCTCCCGGTTTGATCCGTGCCCCCTTCACAGACCAACCTCCTCCTCCTCCTCCTCCTCCTCCTCCTCCTCCTCCTCCACCTGCTTCTTGAGGAGGTCCACATTTCCCGGCAAAGCAAAGCATGGCGGTTGCAGAGATAGGAGGAACACCTCCCCACCAAGGGAGGACTGGCCCGTCTGCCAACTACAAATCAAGGGCCGGCCACCCTGACGAGGCCTGCCCCTCCGAGCCAGACCCCTCCAAGGACTCGCCCACCAGCAACGGCCGCTCCTCCTTCTCGTCCATCAGGGAAGACGACACCGACCTCGCCCAGGCCTTCACGGCATCCAAGGTCTCCAGCTACAGTCACCACCAGCACCAGATAGCAACACCACCAGCCCTTGACGACGACCACCCACGGCCAGCAATGGGTACCATGGTCCAGCACGCCGAGTTCTTCCCGCCCATCACGCGGCCTGACAGTCGTCTGCATGGCAACTGGTACCCTGCCGACAACTTTCGAGGGTGGAAGCAGATCAACGTGAAGGGGAGGCTGGCCAGTAGGAGCTTTGGCGACCTCCACCTCATGAACCTGGCCTGGACCACCCGCCCAGGCACGACTGCCATACAGAAGCAGCGCCGCCCTTCCGGCCATGCCCCTGGGGACGCCCCCATGGAGAGGCTCCCCCTCGAGCTCCTGAGCAGCGTCATCGGCCTTCTCGTCATCGACGTGCCGCCCAACAGCCTGACGAAGCGCAACATCGACCTCATGTCCCTGCTGCTCACCTCCAAGAAGATGCACGGGGCCACGCTGGTCACCCTCTACCGCCAGATCACCATCCCCCACTCCACCATCTTCAAGAAGTTCCTCGCTCATGTTGCCTCGCATGCGGCCCTGGGCACCCTGGTCCGGAGGTTCGACTTCTCCCACTTCAACCCGAACATGATGTTCACCACCGCCAGCGAGCGCTCCCTCGCCAGGAACCTGACGGCCACCACCCTCCTCCAGGCCCTGGAGCTGACCCCTCACCTCCAGGAGTTCCTGGCCCAGGAGCATATCGATGGTGACATCGACGCCCACGTCCTGCGGAAGCTCTTCTTCGGCCTGGACAGGGTCGCCGCCCTGGACTTTTGCGGCTGCACCTCCCCCGCCTTTCGCGCTGCCTTTATCGACGCCTTCCCCCCCGCCGCCGAGGGGTGGGCAGCCGACCTGGCCTTGAAGCGGCTGTCGCTGCACAAGTGTACGACACTGCCCAGCACCGTCTTCGAGAGCCTCCTCCCGCACCTGCCGCTCCTCACCCACCTCGACGTGGCCGGCACGCGCATCACAGACGCCGCGCTGGCCTCCATCCCCAAGACCGCGCGCCTGACCCACCTCAACCTTGCCAAGTGCAACAACCTCTCCGCGGGCGCCATCATCAGCTTCCTGGCGGAGCATCCCGCGGCGGCGGCGGGGCCCGGCGCCAGCACCCTGGCCTGGCTGTCCCTGGCCACAGACGCCAGTACGCACGAGACCTTTGACGAGGGCGCCATCTCGCGGCTCCTGCCGGTCCTCCCCTCGTCACTCAAGTCGCTCTCCCTCAAGGGCAGCAGGATGAACACCTCTCACATCCCCCTCCTGCTGCCCCTCACCAAGCACCTCGAGGAGCTCGCCCTGGGCCGTGGCCTCAAGATCACAGACATGAACGCCCTGTTCGGCCCCACCTCTTCTTCTGCTGGCCCCGAGGCCATGGACGTCGACTCCCCCCCGTCCTCGCCAGTGGCAGTAGAGGCATGGCGCCCCCACGCCCTGCGCTACCTCGACCTCTCCGACCTCTGGTCCACCGAGCTCGATCTTCCCACCCTTTATGACACCGCCCAGTGCGCCCTGCTCGCCCGCCTGACGGAACCCCTCGAGGTCCTCGAGGTGTCTGCCGACGCCGGGCGCAGGCTCCGGGACCCCCCCCTGCGCCGGCTGGGTTGGCACCGCAGCGAGGCTGGGACGCGGACCTGGGTCGTGCGGGACAGCGCGAGCGGTGGGGAGACGCGGGCCTGGAAGATGGGGGCCGAAAGCTGGGGGATGCGGAAAGTGCCTGTTGCGAGGGCCGATGTTGGCGGCATGTATGGGAGTTATATGTTTGCGAGGCGGTTGTGAGAGATGATTCTATTTATCTGCTCACACACACACACACACACACGCACACATCATGATTGATACCCAGCTGGCGCGGGCTGAAAAGGGATACTTAGGAAAGGCCTGGGGTCTTCCTCATCGCAGAAGACTTGAATGATTGGGTTTCACGATCACGAATGGCGTGTTTTTTTCCTTTTCTTTTCTTCTTCTTCTTCCTTTTTTTTTTCTTTCCCTTCCAACCCTCTCTTCAAGCGAGCATTTAAATTTCATCGGCACTGCGCGGAGTTTGGCAGGAATTCAGGCAATGGAACGGGTTAATCAAGAGCAGGAGCAAGAGAGGCGAGAAGAAGAAAAAGTCCTGGTGTCGGTGTCGGGCGTGTGTCGTCCCCGATTCACTGAGTAGTAACCCTTTCTTGATTCCTTCCTTTTTCTTTCCAACGAGAATACATCTATTTTCATGCCTTTTTCCTCTCTCTCTTCTTTTTTTCTTTGCATGGTCGTCATCATCTCGTATCTCTTTGAGGCAAAACCTAGGAAAGGGAAAATGGGAAACGGAAATCTGACTCGTTATCATGTTGTATACCAAACACAGCATTTGGATATCTATCATTACTTCTTTTCGAGTAGCATTTCACGCATAACGAACACTTGTAACGATAGCGCATCAAATTCAAGCGAGTATTTGGTATGTTTGATTGGGTAGACCAAGATATTCCCTCTATCATTGTGTGGTAGGCACTGTTCATTCATACATTTATTTTGCTGGGTATTCGGATCGTATTCCTCTCCTGGCTCCTCCCCTCAGGCGCAGCGAAAAGCGCCTTAGAATGGCCGTTTACGGACTTTTAAAGAAAAGAAGAAAAAAAGAGAAGGGAATCAGCTGAAATCTCTTTTGATTCTTCATCATCAAGCAGATACCAACGTTTTCGCGCCCTCTGTTCTTTTGTAGCTCTAAGTCTCGCACAAAGTGTGACCCGACATTTGAGAACGCCGGGAAAAGAAGAAGAAGAAAAAAAGAAGGAAAAAAAAAGCCAATGACTTTCCCACGGGTATCTCCTCCCATATCTCGCGTCATCTTTCGTCTCCGAATAGAGTGGACCATGGGCTCGCTCTTGTCCCCCCCCCCCTCTTTCCCTTTCGGGAACAAGATTCCCATTCCGAATGCCGCCCGGATTTTTTGTTCCCATTCTTTTCCCGTTCTGTTGTTCATAAGCAGCAAGGAGAGAGGAGGGCGGGCCCGGGGGGGGGGGGTGCGCCCAAAGCCAGAGAGGACGGGACGTCCCTTTTTCTCCTCATCTGCCGTTGACCTTTTTCCCGTTCAACGCAACTTGCTTCTTGCAATCGTCGCAGAACCATTTTACTGGTGAAAGAAGAGAAAGTAAGTATTGTGTTAATAATCGCGCGCTTTCCCTTACTTGTCACGTAATTTGCAACATACTCAGAAACAAGACGAAAAAGAAATAGAAAAAGAAAAAGAAAAAGAAGAAAAAAAAGTTTAGAAAACGAAAAGATGCAAAGAGAAGAACAGAGAGAGCAAAGAGAGAGAGAGAGAGAAAAAGGGGGGGGTGGGGGAGTCTCACTGTTTTTAGGCGGGGCACTCCTCAATCCTACACACTCGAGATGGAACCATTCAATCTTGCACTCGTCCCCGTCGCAACCCACCATCTCGCCAAAGGACACGCGGTTGCAGTAGCAATAGCGCTCCTCGTTGGGGTCCTCTACGTCCGCGTCGTCGTCCTGCGTGCTACCCGTGTCCTCGTCCGTCTTCTGCTGTTGCGCCAGGGCCTTCTGCACCGCTACCGCGTGTGCTGCGGAGGCACCCTTTTTGTGACTTCTCTTGGGTAGGCCCGGCGCTTCCGAGGCCCTGGAGGGCCGGGCTCGACCGTTCTTGCTCAGAGGACCGTCGGGAAAGTTGCCAATGGCGGGCGTTGACGGCTTGCTGGCTCGCCCGCTCTTGGTCGTCGTAACCTGCTGTGTTGTTGTTGTTGTTGTTGCTGCTGCTGCTGTTGCTGCTGTACTGTTTGCCGATGGTGTAGGATCCTTCTGTGCTTCGCCCTCCTCCACGGGTTTGATGGAGCCCTTCCTTTCCCGTACGGTCGCTGCCGTTGCTGAAGACGGCGTGGGGGCGCGCTCGCTTGGCTGCCTCCCAGGTTCAGGCTTAATAATTGTCGCGCTGGGGGGTTCCATTTGTGTTATTTTGGGCGTATCGTTCGGCCCACGGGCGCCGTTGTTTAGTGGTATCTCGAGCGGCGGCGGCACGCCGCCATTCGGCTTGTTTGATGCTGCCGATGGCGGCCGCTGTCTTGAATTGTCTACATTTGACGCGATCGAGCTCTGGCGAGCCCGGGCAGATGCTGGTCGGGCGGAGGTGGAGGGGGCGGGAGAGGCTCGGGGAGGTTTCGAGTTGTCAGGAAGGGTGCCGATGACAGGCGAGGATGTGACTGAGGGTGAAGCACCAGGGCCAGTCCTAGAGAAGGTTCGTATTAGATGATTTGCTTAATGACATGTGGCGACAAGGAAGGTTTTTGGGGGGGGGGGGGGGGGAAGGGACTGAGAAGAACAAACAACATAAAGGACAAGGCTCACCTTTTCTTCGCCTGCCCGTTGGAAGTTGGCAGGGCCTTGCGCTTCTTCGGTGCTGGCCCCTCCGGAACAGGAGTGCCTCGAGGGCTGGCCGATTGTTTTGCCTTGGTATCTTTTGCGTTCGAGAACACCGCGTTCAGTGCCCGCTCTGTAGGAGTTCCGCCATTGGAGGGCTTCTCTGTCTTGCGCCTCTTCTGGGCAGGTGTACCGCTGGCGCTGGGCTGGCCTGTGATCCCAAGACCAACGCTCGCAGGCGAGTCATTGGCTGCAGAAGCGGCGGCAGGTTTTCGCTTCGTATTGGTCTTCTTGCCAGTTCCCTCCTTGCCCTTGCCCTCGTGATCGTCATGCTCGGAGTCGTGGTGTTGGTTCTTTTGGCTCTTCTTGGCAGCGACGGCCTGCTTGCGAGCGTCGCTCCGCGCGGCGGCCTCCTCCGCGATGACCTGAGCCGCCGCAGACAGATTGGCCGCTCCCTCGCGACGGGTCTTCTCGGCCTGGTTGTTGAGCGCACGTGCAGCTCTGTTCTCAGGGTATGCCCAGTGTGTATCGCTGCCCCACTTGGCCTCCTCGCTGAACTCGCCCTCGAGGTGAGGCCAAATGTCGTTGATGCGGGCGAGCTGCTTCTGCAGCGCATCGTTCGCGGTGGATATGACGTGGTTCTTCTCTTCTAGCGATACAAGCATCTCTTGAATCTTCAGCGCGGTGGATCGGAACAGCTGGCGACGCGGTAGGTTGCTCGGGTCGAAGACGCTGGGGGGGTTGGAGCCGTCCGCCGAGAGCTGCGGCAGAGCTTGAGCACTGGCCACGATCCCGCTCGAGCTGTTCTGCGTGCTCATCGGGGCAGAGGTAGGGGCGGCGATGCTGGAGGCATCATTGTTGACAGATCGTGCGGACTCGGGTGGTGGCAGTAGAGGAGGTGGAGGAGTCTCGAGGGCGACCTCAATCAGCTGGAAGAGGGTTTCTTCTGGGGCGAAGACTTTAGCGTCCACCTCTTTCAAAAGTGTAAAATGCCGCACGAGCTCTTTGGGCAGAGCAGTTATGGCATCGGCGAAGTGCATGATGCCTGGGAAAATGTCGATGGGCTGTTCAGAAGCATTGGCGCCAGACAGCGACTCCCGACCAGCGAGGCGGTTCAGCCCCGGGTTTGCCCTGGAGGGATTCGTGCGAGCTTGACGGACAGGCTGCGATCTTCGACTGGAGGAAGCCGAGGCCTCAGCCTGAGGCGCCTTTGCGGTCTTCATCTTGATCTCGGGGTATGGGAACGTCAGGCCGGGTCAGAAGAGGGGGAGGTGGAAGGTCGCAATCGATTTTGAGAAGGAATGGGAATTTCGGTTGGTAGAGGACTTCGTGTGGCGTGGTCAGTTGGCTCCTAGAGAGGATTCTGGGGCCGAGAAGAATAAATGTAGGGGGGAAAAACTAATTCAGATCATTAATGGCCATGTCTTCTCGTTCTTGAAGCTGTGCGAAAGCTGAAGCAGTGGTGGTGTGTGAGTTCTGGCCACCAAGGTCGAGGGGGTGGGTGGAAAATCGAATGGGGGAAAAGGTGAGGAACGTGTCGGCCACCAAGGGTGCCGATGCGGATTTGGCGTATACTAACTGTAGGCGTGTTTGGTCGGTTTGCATGCACTTTTGGGGTCTACCGTAGTACTTCCTCGGCCGAGATTGCGTCACTTCAGGGTTGATAAGCTTACAGGCTCTACCACCCCCCCCCCCTTTTTTTTTTTTTTTTTTTAAAAAAAACACCCCCTTTTTTTATTTTATTTTTTTATACTTAAAACTTTAGTGTTTTTTCTTTTCTTTTATACTGTTTACATTTT